>JAPFTB010000263.1:0-108740 GCA_030779245.1 Fusarium sp. MBC 438
ACTTTTCTATTTTCTTAAGTTGCAGTCTATCAGCCTATTATATCACTACTTATAATCCCGACAAGAACAACATTGCAATATGGATCAGAAAACTAGCAACAATGACCCTGCTAGATGGGAAGAGTTCGCTCAACCTGACCTAGAACTTCAACAGGGGCGCGACTTCCTTATCTCATTCTTCAGTCGGAACTAAATTACCTTCAGATGATCGAGCAAGGGATCCAGCCCCTCCTTATTGGCACAACTTCAGTCTCTGAAACCACCCAAACGCGGGAGAGATGGAACCCCTTGTTCAGAGCGGACACGGATGGGCTGCTCAAACAAAGCGGTGGCCAGGTCACCGAGAATGAGATCTTCATCCCAGTCCGTCACGGTCCACCAGCCCGGGCACCTGTGTACCGACCAACGAGTGCCCCCGAGCCAGATCTACCCCTTGTAGTTCTTCTCCATGGTGGTGGCTTCTGCTATGGCATCGAGAAAATGGAGGCGGCTGGGTGCATCGGTGCAGCATAGGCCTATCACTGCGTCTCAATAGACCTCGAGTACAGGCTGGGACTGGGGGTCAAGTTCCCGACTCCCTGGGAAGATTGCCGGGATGCTCTGAAATGGGTGCATTGTGCGGCTCTGTGGGAATTGTCTTGCAAGCTGACGTGGAGTAGCGACCCTCTAACGCCTCGTCTTTTGGGGTTAATCCAGAGAGAGGCTTCTTTCTGGAAGGTACCTCTGCAGGGGGCCATCTGACTATCCCTCTCGTCCACAAGGCGGACGAGGGCCTCTCCCCTGATCACGGGCGTCTACCTGAATATAACGCCAGCTCTGCCGCCTCAGGCAATAACTGACCAGTTTAAAGATCTCTACTATAGCAGACAGAGGCTCAGTAATGGCTTGTCGTTGACGGAAGAGTCGACGAGCATGTGCGACCAAGTCATAGACCCCGACTTCTTATCCCCTTATTGGTATCCCTTGCTTTGACCAACCGGACACGGCAACTTGCCTCGACATTTCTTCCAGATATGTGGCGTCGACATGCTCAGGGATGAAGCACTCATCTACGCAACAGAGCTTGGGAGAAGGATGTCGAGACCCTAACCATTGTGTACCAGGGTCTTCCACACGTATTTTGATACGATTATCCGATTTTTCCAGGTCATTCGGTTCCAAGATATATACCTCGTCAGTTTCCTGATTGGATTCTGCATGACTATCGCCAGTGCCTTTGCCTTTTATCTTCCCGGTCGTTTCGGACATCGATGGATCCTGATCACCTGTGCTCTCGTAATGTGCGCCTGCATGTACACTGTATCGGGCATCACAGGCTCCCCATCGACCATGAGCACAACCACCCTCAACGGAGCCATGGCTGCTCTCTTCATCTGGCAGATCATGACTTTCATTGATTGGAGCAGCTAGTTTGTTCCCTAGTTTCTGATCATTCTGCTTCCACTGGCCACTAACTGCATCTCAGCTCCTGGACCATCACCGCCGAGGTGCCAATTCTCCAGCTCCGAGAAAAATGTATCACTCTTGTCATCGTATCAGGATTCTGCGTAAACGTCTTGTTCTTCTTTGTCAGCCCCTTTATCCAGGACAAGGCCTTTGGCGGCCTTGAAAGTCGCATCAGGTTCCTCTACGGGGCAATCTCTCTTGCCGCTGCGGCGTGGTCATTCTTCTTCCTGCCAGAGACAAGCTTTCGAAGCCTCGAGGAGTTGGATGAGCTATTCCAGAAGTCGGTTTCTGTTTGGAAGTTCCGCAGGTACCAGACTAGTGGGTATGGTGCTCACCTGCAGGTTATTGAGGCGGACTGCGATGATGGTGAGAGCAAGCAGGCGGTATTGGACATAAAGGCTATCGATAAGGTTGAGAAGGATTAGAGTGTAGACGATGTCGGATTGGAACCTGTACACATCCTCTCTTCCTGGGCTGTCTTGTTGTGACGAGTCACTCTTTGCTTGGGCTCAGCATCACAGGAGGTAGTTTTCGCTTTCATGTGACAGAGAGTCTCCTTGGTCTTGGTACTTTACGTGCGCTTCATGTGGGTTGGTTTGTACATAGTGTCTTGGCTTGGACTAGACGATTTGCTGAACTGCGGGAACAACGATTGAATTCCTGCAAAGCTATCTACTTTTAACGAGTGGATGCCCCTCGACATTTCATCAAGTCCTTGGATTTGCCCAACCGTAACCATCCTCAAGGTAACGATGGCCTATCTCTACTTGGCCTCCCTTCTACCAATTGCGCTCCGTGCCATCTAAGGTTCAAGTCAGCCGAACTCAATAGACACGTAGACAGGGACAAGATACTCACAAAGCTCCTGAACTTCTTTCCGAACACATATACTGGGAGAGATAGCGACAAGACTGCCGTGGTAACACCTGCCACACCAAAGAAAAAGGGCCGTACGCCGACCTTGATCATGAATCCGGTCAGGAACGAAGTTGCGATGAAGGAAAAGATTGCCTTGAAAAACGCAATCACCACAAACGCTAGATTAGACTCGTGAGCATGACAGTCGAGGACATACGAGAGAGCCGCTTGAATGACAAATGGGAAGCCGGCATGTTGCACTCCTAGCCATGCGAGCACGACAGGCAGAGGTTGGCCTCGTGCAACACTTTCACCGAACCCGATGAAGGAGAGGATGAAAATCGGAGCACCAATAATCATCAGCACTATACGGAACTCGGGCTCAAATACACCGCCGTTGCGTCGTGCCAAACTCTTTGCGACGGCGTCTGCCATCCAGCCTGCTAACGGGGCTGCGATGAGGCCGACGACGAACGGAGCGATGTTGACGATGCCGAGGAATGTGGGAGTAAGATTGTAGGGCGGCTGCGTCAGCAAAACCGTTGACAAAAGACCAGTACCGATCGCAAGAGCGGTGCAGAAGCCGTTGATAATAGCCCCGAAGAGCACTGCCGGGTAGACCATCAGCTGGAACGGGCTTATCATGTCGCGGAAAAAGTTGGCGTTGGATACCCGGCCGCGGAAGATACGCAGTTTTTTAGTGTATGGTTCGGGCCGTTCAACGTTCCCCTTTAGCAGATCTATATCGTCGTCAAATCGAGACGTATATAAAGATGCATCTATAGAGAGTGTCGTGGATAAGGTCTTGCTAAGCCCGCCAGGACCTACTCGAGATGTTTCGTTCCTGGTGTATGATTGTTCTGGTGGGCTAGGGAGCTCCATGGGCATCGGTCTTTCGCCGCCAGTAGGTCTCGGTTCTGAGTATGTTGTTTCGAAGAGGAGGAAATAAGACAGTACCAAGAGAATGCCAAACACAAGAGCACTGAAGCCGAACGTGGCCGAGTAGCCCATACTGTCAATAATGAGGCCAGCTAGGACTTGACTACATCACGAAGATCAGTAGGCGGTTCAATACTAAAACATCGAGTAGCTCACCCGATCAGAATTCCGGCACTTATAACCAGGCTCCAGAGGGCGAGCCACATGCCACGTTCATGGAGGAAGAAGATGTCGGAAATGAGTGCAGTAACCATGGTTTCGAATGGCGCAGAAGCTATTCCCTGCAAGGTCCGTAGAGCTGCCAACGAAGGGAAGGACTTGAGACGCATCAGAATGACACAGCTCGACTACTTCTGGGAAACTTCACTCACATTTGCAAACGCGCCCCATACATTCGTAATGACCATGATCAAGATGGAACCTAGAATGAAAGGTCGCTTCCCAATTATGTTTGATCCGGCTGCCGTGACTGAAGCAGTGAAGCCAGTCCAGAAAACCAACAAGCCGATTGTCCATGTTGAAGCAGTATCGACGCTGACGGAGAATTCGTGCGAGATGATGGGGATTGCGGGAGTCAGCATGACCGACATGCTACCATAGGTCAGCTTAGCGTCTATCCGGGACTATACTGGTCTTACGCAATGACAGTGGTGGAGATGATTGATACCAGAATGCCAATCGTGTTCTTCGTTGCTTTGGACCTGCAGGTTGATGCGTCAACAATCACTGAGTGCTCTCGGGTTCAAAGCCTGACATACCAATTCAATGGATCATTTGGACTATCCGAGGGCTGCGGCTCCAAGACGATATCGCCCACTTTTTTCAGGCCTAGAGTATCTAGTTGGCGATGTTAGAGATGATGCGAGGCTGGGTTTGCAGGGACGACACATACCGGGAGAATGCGTCGGTGCATTCTTAGCCTCGCTGAGGATGGAACTCCCAGGGGGCAGTGCCAAATGGCGGTCGTCAAGAACGCCAAACGCCATTATCGAAGATCGAGTTCCAGACCAGCTGGAACTGTGTGGTAAGTTGTGATGCGGAGGGGCTCGCCCGTTTGGAATGGATACCAAAGATGAGAATAAACGTACAGGAGAAAGAGAGCAGAAGATTAGTAAAGAATTGAAAATAACGGGAAGCACATCCCCAGGATGGTACCCTCAAGTAAGAGAAGAGAATGGCATTTCGTGATGCAAGCAATCCGGCAGTGGGTAAGTCCGCGTTAAAAAGCAGTCGAGGTACCCCAGCCGCGTCAAATCGGGGTGATCACTAAGCGGGACTTTGGCATGGAATGCATAAAGTGCAATATAAGCTTTTGTTAGATGTTTTGGGTCTCAAACGGTAGGGCACAATAATCGGCGGTTCAGTGTGTGGTGTCAAGTCGCAGTGCTGTTTTAGGCGTGTTATTTTAGAACGGCATGGGTTTGAGACACGACAAATATGGGTGAATGATCTGCACGAAAATGTCCGAGCTGCAACAGTCAGATCTGTCGGGGATATTCACGTCGAGGCAATGACTACTGTGTTGAGAGCTGACGTATCATCGATGGTGTAAAAGGTGTCACCCTCCCCTTGTTTCAAAAATCTGAAGCCGAATTTCATATTTTTGGAATTGTCATCATGAAGCTCACTACCGAGTTATTCTACCGGCAGTTTGCAACACCCGGGGATGCTGACGTGGCTACAGCTGTCATCGTTTCACCTTTATCTTTTGTAAGCTATTAGTTGGCGAGCTTTACCAGTTCCGCTTCCAAGATTGATTTCTAATCTATTGAAAGGTACAGCAAGAGTGTAGACAACTTCCATGGGTGCATGTGCCTAAGCGAAACTTGCGAGAGCACTGGAAACGTGCGCTAAGATGTCTCCAGACGAAAACGGTGTAAGACACCTTTAAATGAGTGGAGAGTTTTATTTAAGCATACGAACACATCGTACCATGACATGTATCTGTGTGCATGTACTAGTTTACTAATCGCAAGCCGCTAGCGCAAGGTCATTGATCTTGGATAGGCGCTCAAGGTGGTGAAGTCCCTCGATGAAACCAGCACTGAGGAAGCACACAGTGAGGTCACGGTCTGGATCTACCATCCACATGGTTGAGCCTCCACCAATGCCATAGAACGCTCGGGGAGATGCTGTGTATCCAGTACCGGTCAGATAATGGCCCTCGCCTCGAACGTAACCTCCAAGCAGGGAGTACAGGGCCGGAGAGTCAGGCATGTTTCTGGCCTCTTTCTCAGGGACAAGTGCACCGTTGGACAATGACCCTGTATGGTTTTTGCAAGCGTAGTCGAACAACGCCTTCGACATGAGTCGGTACTCCCCATTGGTGCCTCTTTGTCTCATAGTCTCGGCAAACCGGAACAGATCGTGAATGGTGCAGGATGCGGACGCGGCAGGCATCTCGTTTCCATTGGTGCATCCTTTGGTGAGCATATGTTGCGTCGCGGGTGTGGAAGCGTTGGTCTGTTTCGCAGTATGGCATACTGGAACTCGGTTTTCGTGATCCTCGGCCAGGCCAAAGCAAGAATGTTCCATGCGTAGCGGTTCAAATAGTTCTTCTTTGGCGATAGTGCGAAAGTTGCGCTCCTTTGGATCTGTGGCTACAAGGATCTTTCCTAAGACGGCGTAGCTAGCAAACGGGTTGTAAACACATTGAGTACCCGGGACGTACTCAATTGGGATACTAGCAACAGAGGCGTAGTACTGGTCTAGATTGCCTAGATTTTCCGCAGAGATTCCTGGGGGTAGGAAACCACGGAACGTGCCAGCCGTATGGTTGAGAAGCTGGCGAATGGTGACGTTCTGCTTGCCACCAGCGGCAAAGTCGGTAAGAATATCGGCGACTTTTGTTTCCAAGGTAAAACGGCCATGGTCGATGGCTCGGAGAATGAGGGCGGCAGTAAAAGATTTTGAGACTGACATTGCGAGGTAGATGTCATCGTCGCAAGCGGCTCGGCCATCAGGGGTCACTGTGCCGAACACTTTTTGTAGGCCAATTTTGCCTCCTCTCGCCACGATGATAGAAGCGCCAAACATTCTTCCATTGTCGATGTCGTCTTGGATAGCTTTGCATAGTCGAGACAAAGCTTCATCGTTGAAGTTGCCATCGCGGGTGGAGGTGGTCATCTTGGATGTGAAGTTTGGAGATTGGATCAATTGTGAAGACTAGGGTACTTTTTGCATTAACATGAAGCGACGGATCTGCATACTTAAGCTGAAATAAACTTTTCAAGTCATAAATGGCGGTCTGTGGATTACGTTTCTATGACACCTGCTTGCGAGGGCGGAAGGCCGAAGTGTCGGGCCACTGCCGCCCTCAGAACCGAAGCGTCGCGCTCTTCGGGGCCGGGTTGTCGGAGGGTCGGAGGGTCGGATGATCGGGGCGGTAACCTCGACCGGGAAAAGTGGACAATGAGCGGAACCTACGCCACTCCAGCTGCTGGAAGACAAGCGGTTTCAGATTGAATGAAATTTCTTTAGAGTCACCCTCTGGGTAAAGAAAGCTTTTGGGAGGATAGATGCTTTGGTGAACAGATTCCAAACCAGATCTTTGGCAGCCCGCACCGCTTCATCTAGTCCGCGAGTCATCGGTATTACTCCCGTTGAGGCTACCCTCTTGGGGGTGGATACTCGCCCGTGGTGTTCTACTCGATAGTAGCATCATGTCTTGGCTATCCTCATCCGTGGGAGGGGATACAACTCGCTCCATAATCACCAACACCTAGCTATTTCGAGTGCAGCATGCGCTCAACTGAAGTTCTGCGTCTCTGAGCTTCATGCGGAATTCAGATGATATCTACCTTCGGCCACATGCTTCACGGCCACGAATTCTAGTGCCGTTATGTGGTAATTTGACTTTTTGTCCTGATAGTTGGGAAATGACCAAGGCACAGTTGAGGCACCACCAATCCCAATTGCTATCCGATCAACAAGAACAAGTCGCCATTGTGTCCGCATTGGTATATGATGCTATGAAGTTTTGATACTGTTTTCTTTGTTAGAGTTGAAGCCTAGCTCTCCGTGGGATAACTCAGCCCTACATAGAAGCCAACCCTGCGACGACAAAGTCCAAAGTGTGCCAACTGTCTCCGAGTCTTTTGACGGTGTTCTCTTATTCACTTGAACAAGGGGATATTTTCCTAGCTAAATACTCACACTAGCTTACCGTGTAATGGGGCTATTGGCAAACAGTCTTTTAACGTTTCTCCCGTGGTGGCATCAACCGCCTTGTGTGACGACATTCTAGGGTGAGCTTTGTGTGGGCGGCGATAGCCACTCATTCGGCAATCAAGGGCCTCGCACTGCATCATCTTCAGCCTCCTCCTCCCATCTTACCCAAATAGCTTTTTGTAAATTGCTTGATCAAAGAAACTTGTAGATAGATCGCATCCATGGTTTCGGAAATCATCAACGAGGGGAAACAAGGTACCAAGTCATTCAAATATCTATCAAAACGTTTTCTTCCTATGTGACATGAAACCAGCTTACAGTTAAAGTAATGAAAAATCCCTCTAGCTTGTATGGCAGGGGCTATCTGATTACTACACTCAGAGCTTTGACTGGAACTCCTTCAGTGGCTCTTGGTACAACTCCAATATCCTGTTTCTACTGTCCCCAAGTCGCTCCTTGGACTCCTCAAACAGTCGTGGTATCCCAGTTTCGCTGAACCCTTTGTTGCCGAGAACAACGTCTGCCATTCCACTGGCGCATAGAAACACCTGGGGCATACCATGGCCGGTAAAGCCGCCCATGATGAACATACCGGGACGGCTTGGAATCTCTCCCACGCGCGGGAGCCTATCGGAAGAGTATCCCATGACAATAAGCAGGTTAGCAAGTGATAACAAGAGGGATGATCGGATCACGACTCACTTCCTGTCCATACATCATCAACCTGAGCGCCGCTATTCTCCCATCCACTGAAATGTCGTTGCATGTAACCATCAAAGTAACGACGAGCCCTCTCAATTACCTTGCTGTCATCTGCGTTTCCATACCAGTCCTCTAAGTGTTTGATATAGGCCTGTCGGGCGCCTCCGACTATGATGCTTCCGTCAGGTCGCGGAATCAAGTAGTCAAAGTCCCAGTTGTTGAATCGCAGCGCGTACGAGTTTGTCAACAAGGGCGCTGTCCCAGGGGTGGTGATTCGACTACAAATGGCTCGGTAAGGGACGATCTTGCTTTCATACTCTGGCAACAGAGCTGCTGTATACGCGTTGGTTGCCATGACAAGCTTCTTTGTCTTGACTGTGCCCCGTTCTGTTGTGATTGTCCAGAAGCCATTGTCATCTCGGGTCGGAGATATCGTTCGTACTGGTGTGTTCGTTTGGAGGTTGCAACCGTTGGCGATGGCCTTGCGAAACATGTGGTGAATGAGCTTGTATGGCCACAAATGGCCAGCAGTGTAGCTAAAGCATCCCTTTGCTCCCTTCACACCCGAGAGCTTTACTCTTGTCAGTCAAGTCATGGTGGCGAAAGGTCGCCAACTCACTTTCTCTGCAAATTCTTGCGGTGCGCAATATGTGTGTTTTGTTGCCTCAACTCCCTTGGCCAGCAACGACTTGTAGCCTGCTTCAAGGGTATTTTGATGCTGCGTCGAGAATTGAACATCGATTGCTCTCGTCATTACAAAATCGCAATCGACCTCCTCTTCTCGTATAAAGTTTGCAACAGCCTCGACGTTGGCGGTTTCGAAGTTGGCGACTTCGGCAGCAGCCTCAATGCCATACTCGTTCGCCAATCTCGAGATGGCGTAGTAAGAATCTGGCTTGAGGTGACCGCCTAGCAACACGTTAGTCGTAGCCATTTAACGTCACCATCTAAGAGAACCATACCATTTCGCCCGGTCGCTCCAGAGCACAGCTGTCTCGCTTCCAAAACTAGGATTGACGGTACTCGGTCAACGCATTTGGATAGAATGTGCGTCACGAGAGCTGCTCCCGAGTATCCAGCTCCAACTACAACAATATCGCATTCGTCCGGGAGCGCGCTCGTTGATCGATGGTTGTCGAGATCCCCAGTCCGGCTCCTCCAGAAGGAACCCATACCGTTGGGAGGAGGAAATGCGGAAGAAGACATGTTGAGGTCGATTTGCGTTGAATCACTAACTTAGGGGAGCCAAGTCTGACCTGAGTGGAGGACGCAAGGCCTTAAGTTGGGGTATTTAGATCCCGCTTACTCTCCCGAATGACACAGCCAATTGAGCGGTGATAGCCGCCCCCTTCGCTTACAGTCCGAATTCGGACACTACTATGTAATTAACTTACCGAGGCTTGCAAGGATATGCGTGCCGGATCTTTCCTGGGCCCACCAGCCATCACCTCCACTCCCTCGCGTCAAGTCCAGATACAGAAACTGTTCTCTCAGTGAGGCCTCGGACGCGGGGAACTCCTTCTGGCACCTCGGGCCATTTCAACAAGAAGTCGTTAGATTGCTACACGCGTGCCTGAGCATCCCATGCGCGAAAGGCCCCTGTTACGAGCGTCACATTGTGCAATATAGATACCCTGGTCGAGAAAGAATGCATACGTGTTATACAAATAATTGACAACATCCTCATGGCCTGCGGCAATGATTTGAAAGCAAAAGCCTTATCCCAACATGATATTCCAACCTTTCTCAATCATCACTTCCAACCATGTGATGGTCTCGCCTCCATCCTTGCGCTTCCAAATCTCTGGGAGCATCTCCAGCGCCGTCAAGTTCGCCCGCAGATGATTTAGAGAGTACACCTCCCTGAACCTCTGCAACACCAATTCTCTCTCTTTTGTATCCTCCTTGGTCAGCTCAGAGCCTGCAGTGAAAAGCGGGATGGCCTGGAGGTTGGTGCAGCCGTGGCTAGAGGGGATCGAGATGAGGTTGCGCACCACCTCCAGAGCCCGATTCCTTATCCTATCCTCAAGGTCGTCGTCGATTGAGCTTGATGGCAGGTTTTGCCACATTTCACCATCTTCTTCGCATGTCATGTTGAGGAATTCGGTCATCAGAGTGTCGTCTGCCTCGTCATCCCGTCGACGCCGATAGCAGATGGCTTCTAGGTTAATCAACCCATGAGACCTGAAAGCATCGCTTATGAGACCGAGCTGGGGATTATCTCGATTCGGCTCCCATTTCTCCATCTCTTCCTGCAGCGCAACCTCGACCGACTCATCACGAACGCCCTTCTCGACGACCGACCGACAATAGCGCCCTACATTGCCCAGCAGGTAGAAGATCTCGGTCGAGTAGCCGCCGAAAGGATGGTATTCTTGGCCGACATCCAGCAGCGCAGTGTACATCTCGTCAGTGTTGAGAGATACCTGCTCGTCGGCTGGGATGAGGAAGGCCATGGCCATATCCCAATACAGATATGCCCCGAGGACGAAGTTGAAGTACGGCGGCCGCGTTTCTCGATTCGATGCATCGGATAGCAGGATATCAGTAAGAGCTCGCGCT
Organism: Fusarium sp. MBC 438; assembly: GCA_030779245.1. NCBI lineage: Eukaryota > Fungi > Ascomycota > Sordariomycetes > Hypocreales > Nectriaceae > Fusarium > Fusarium sp. MBC 438. Next base: position 10,678 of record JAPFTB010000263.1, read on the forward strand.
CCGCGTAGATGTTGCTGGCCAAACTCAGCCGTGGGGGCGTTAGTCCAGGCCGTGGAGAGGCCGACCAGCAGCACGCTCAAGAAGAGCGGGAACAGGTTATCGCCTGGGCAAGACAGATCCTGTATGATTAAGCGAAGGGCTGAACTCCGCTCTTCCAGGCATTTAGAGAGCTTGTCGGGATCAAAGTAGTGTCTGTGCCCGGCACCAACGCTCTGCAGGGCATGTTTGAGGCTGGGACATCGCTCAACGTATTCAAGGATGGGAAACGAGAGCGGGTTCTCATCAGGGTCGATGGCCATGATTTGGCTGGCTCTCTCAAGCCAGTATCGTAGTAGCGCCTTGTCATCAGACTTTGACTCGATAACGAGCTGCTCAGTGGGAGCTGGGGAGGAGCCAAGCTTGATCCAGGGCGCCTCGTGCTGCCACTTTGTCAATCTGGGGGGAGATTGGCAGAAGGAACCGCGTTTCTGGCAGCGAACACACACGGGAAATGTCTCGTCGCATTTGACGCGCCTTCTTCGACATTCGGTGCAGCCCGATCGACTTCTCCGTGCTTCTCGGCCTTTGGGATGTGTGTCGCGGTCGGCCGGGTTGGTCGATTCATCATTGGGAGTTGGTCGAGGCTGGTTCCAGAGGCGGAACCTGATCTCTTTGGTCTTCATTTCGATTTATAGGTTTTCTTTAGACTTCCTGGGTGGGTGTTGATGAAAGGTGATGAATCTTTGCGACAGGTTAATGAGGAGAGGAAAATGGCCAGCCAAGATCCCAGAACGCCCACCCACCCTCTCGGTTATCAGTTGGGGATGCCGGCTTATCCATGACTCGAGTCCCACATGAACCCAGGGTTCCCCGCGTCTTTGCCTCTTTTGCGTCTAGCGTTATCAACCCCAAATACAAGGGTCAACTCTGTCTCCAACCCATTGATTAGCCTCTGCCTGCCTTGTAAAGATGAGAGTCTAGATCAAGACAACCAAGCAAGAGGCACGTTGAAAAGATAAAACAAAAGTATGTTTTAAATACTGATTTTAACTTACTAGCATAAGTCGGGAGTCACACGCCTGTTTGTGAGTCTCAGCGACTCACGGTGAGATCTCTAGACTGATAAAGATATCATCGACCCCAATGGACGCCACCGCAGAAATGATGCCAGTGTTCAGAATTCACGAAGACCCTTGATATCCACATCTTTAGTGGTTATGAAAAATGGTGATGCGACAACAGCTCCGTTGAACAGCCGGCTGCCGTCAGATGACACAAGCACGCCGACAAAGATGGCAGAGATGAGGTAGATTGCTGAAGTACGAATCGTGATGGTAATGACAGATGTCGGCAATGGTGCTCTTTTCGATGCTATGGCGACTGTCCAAGTTACGGTAAAAGTAACAAGGGAGTCGGTAGAAGACGGAAAAGTCTGGTTGATACCAAACGAGACTCTCATGACAGGTACAAACTCCGTCATGACTTGTATAGAGACCGAGATACTCAGAGGCGAAACTCAAGCATACTGAAAGCTATTTCCGTTTCTAAATCTGAGTGCTCGCCGCTTTAGGCTGAGCGCTACCAAGTGAAGGCTGAGTATTTCTGCATTTGGCCTGAGAAAGGCTAAGAAGGGCGGACTGAATTGCAGCTGCAACCTCTCTGGCTAGCGAAATCACAGACTGCACAATACTTAAGTGAAAGTTAAAAGTTCCTATCAATATAAATCTGTGGCCTGTTTGTTCCTATCTCCTTACAGACAAGACAATTAAGTTCATATCGAGATCATGCCGTCACGCAGGCTGGTCGATGCAGTCATTCTAAGGACCAGTAATCACTTGCTGAATTAAGTTTCCATACTTGCGACACAAATTGTAGCATAATGCGAGCTAATAAGGCGGGTTGAGAGTAACTATCTGACCAGCGAATGCATGAATGATGAGTTGTTGTTGCTTAACTTGGCCCTTGGGTTCAGTTGCATGGACGGGTGCCCACACCTTCTGTCTTCTGTCTTCCTTCTTCTCGCCCCAATAACAATCTTCAAGTAGACGTTTGGAACCACCCTCAGCAGAAGCCTTGGCAGTTGTGCAATATCCATGGCCAAAAACTGCAAATCTTGAGAAGAAAAGCATCGCGAAATGGCCACGTTCTCCCGCTCCTTCTTCACTATCTACTTGAACCAGCACACTCAGTGCTTTCTTCAATGCACCGGGAAACTTCGCTATTTCTCGACTTCTTAGGTGCTAGCTCTATCGATTGCTTGAGCCTGAACAAAATCCAAGGGCAATCAAATGATGACTTTGGTTCTGGGGCGCTGTGGATGCTCCCTTCAATGCGATGCTGCATCGCAGAAGTGGGGATTTGCCGAATCACCGCAATTATTTTGGACAAATGCTGCCTTCTCAGTAGCTTGGGCTTAGCTTTGTCTTCAAACAATTTTCTACGTGGTCACTTCTGAACCCGGCTCAACTTTCGCAATCTTGGTCCCCTGGGAGACTTATACCTAAGGTGAGCGGGTTTGCTGGTTTATGTGTGCCCTTTTTAATGCCTGGCCAATTGACCTCCTCTGCCCACACTTCCAACAGCAAGTTCCACAGCAAAGTCGAGATCATAAGCCGACAAATCACCTCATCTCCATCGCCCAGCCCCCTTGTCAGTTCATCTTTGCGGTCGAATAATCAGCGTGATCACTGTTCACCTTGCTGACTTATTCGTCCCGTACACCACTAAAGCCTCTCCTGCCATTGCGTATTTGAAGCAGCCTACTGCGCTTTTCAATCAGCTCCATACTGCTTGCATGTACTTGTATGAACCTTGAGCGTTAAATTTTAATCTAATTTATTTTGAATTCTAAAAAGTTATGTCTCTATCATCATTCTATATAGAAGAATTGTCACCGCAGCTAAAGCATCCCCGAATGTTATCGGAAGTAGCAAAAATATCCAAAAGTGCAGTAACAGAAGACCAAGTTCCACCACCATTCAAAAATAAAGAGAAAACAAGAAAGCCAATATTGGCAATAAACAGCATGATACTGTACCAGTTCTCAAAGTAGCGTCCCTTATAGAGGTGTAGCCAGAGGAAAGCGCTGATGCCATATGTAAACCAAGCATAAGTCGTAGCCGAACTAACGGCAACAATAGAGTCGAAAACAGGAATGACATTGGAGAGAATAAAGACAATAATCCAGAAGGCAGAGTTACTGCCTACCCAGATACCCCATGCCTTGGGAGTATTGGCAGTAACTTCCTTGAGGGCATTGATCTGGCGCATGATGGTAATGTAGACATACTTGGTACCGATATGGCCGCAAGCAAGACCGTCAGTCAAGATAGCGGGGAGGACGAGTCCGTAGGCTACCTTGGCAGCAAGGATAGGGGCGGAGCTGAGAGCAGGGGAGGCGGTAAACTCGGCAGCGAGGCAGTAGACAGCGATGGCGATGAATGCATAGAAGATGACAGATGCAATCATCAACCATCTAAGAGAGTAGATAAAGTCCTTCTCAGGGTTCTTCATCTCAGCCATATAAGTAACAAAGGCGTAGTTACCAGCCAAGGCAAAGAGGATCTTAAGAACTCCGTTCAAGACCTCTCGGAGGGAAGGATGTCCGAAAAGCTCAATCTCGGGCTTCCAGCCTTCTGGGGCTCCGGGAGGGTTGTTTATGCCGAGGCCGATCATAGTGGCAAGAGCCGCGGCAAGGATGCTGAGGATACAAGGGAGGCCAGACTGAGCCAAGAACTTGGCAGTCCGGGGAATGCAGAGCAAAAAGCAAAGAATGCAGGCAATAGCGATGTAGCCAACAGTACAGACAGCATGCTCGCTAATGGCATTCAAGGCAATGGAGATGGTGACAACTGCAGAGGCAGCAGTCATGATGAGCTGTAGCAACAGGCCAATGCCACAAAAGATCTCTGCTGGGCGACCTCCCACGATCCTCATCATCTCAGCGATATTGGTGACTTTGGGATGGGCCACGTAGTACCAAAAGATCTCAACACCACTGAAGTAAGTGATGATGGCTCCGCCGATGAGAGTGATAAGACCGGGAATAAGACCAAGAGTCTTGAAGACCGAAGGGAGAGCAAGGGCTCCGAGACCAAACTGGTTGGTGAGGAGGGCAAAGACGGTATCGAAGCGGCCCATAGTACGGAAGTTGGCTCCACCCTCGCCCCCAAAGACGTCTACTTCTCCTTCGTCGGAGAAGTCGTGCTTGTGGTCTCCTTCATGGTCGGTAGTGTCGCTATGATCTCCTTTGTGTTCCGCTATCTCGTTCTTCTCCGACGCCATGTTGTTGGTGGTGTTGTAAGACATGTATGAGAATCCCAATGGGTATGTTTATTCGTTCGGTAAGAGATCAAAGTGTTTGGTCGAAGGTGTGGTTTGTTGTTGGTCTTTGGGGGGTTGAGAGCCTTTACTGGTCTCCTGGACCGAGGTGTAAAGGGGTTGATGGTGCAATCTTATTTAGCGATGAATGTTCCAAAAAGGTTGTTTCACTGATGTATCTGAGAGCGAAGATGTGTGAGAGGATAAGAATAACGAAAGGCAAGCCAGTGAGACTTGAGGTAATATATAGGCCAAGAGATGGTATCGCGATCAAGGCGCTACGTTTGAGTTCAGGGATATTCTCCGCTGGCAGGAGTTTCAAAATCTCTCCACGGTGATATCATAGGGCTCGAAATGCTCCAAAAGAACAACCTCCGAATCTTCCCGAATGTCTAGAATAATCAAGAGGCCAGCACATCCCTTACGAATGCGGAAAATGGAATGTTCGTTAATATTCCGGCGTCTAATCATGAGATATTGGAGGGGGGAAAGGGCCATCGCTTGCGAATTCAACCCAGATCATCCGCGAGAGTGACTTTGCTCACCGGTAGAGACCCTTGGGGTCTGCGGGAATTAGTTCTGACCGACGCGAGCATTGTTGATAGTCCACTTCGGGAAGTCGTCCATACGGTAATACGCATTTCCAGGGCTGACCTCGCAGAGACATGGATGATTCCATGAAACAGCAATTGGAAAACAATTCGCTCATAACAGAAGGACCGCGGCAACTAAGGAGCTGTTCCGAGAGAGCGGCAGATGTGGGTCACAGTGCAAAAGCTTGGTCAAAGCTTGTTGCAAGCTTTGACATGAGATGGAACTCGAAGCTATTCGAGACTCTCTTGGCAGGCCTCCCGCCCTTCCAAGACCCTCCAAGACTCTTGGTGTGCAGGGCGTTTGTGGGGAGACTCTTGGCTCCACGATCGTGAGAGGGGGGGCGAGTGGGGGTCGTCCGCCTGCCCCGGAAACAAGTCCCTTCGAAATCCGCGGCGGGAAGAACACGGTGAGACCTGGCAAGGTGAGGAGTTGATTCCGTGGTGGGATGATAGGTGTACATCGAGCTAGTGCGCAGACCGTGAGGTATCCCAAGTCTTGACTTTTCCATACCCACCTGCCTGATTTTCTTGGCTTACGGTATCTCCTGTTTGTCGTCAAAGGCTCGACTCCGGTGGACTTCCGCCGTACGATAAATATCGTGGTAAGATACCATTTGGCGTGGTTCCCTAAATAGAGTGAGTGGTTGATCAAGGCCTCTGTGAGATATTACTGGATCGCAAGGAGACTCACCGTCTTTTTCGTCTGACTGAGGGTCTTTTTGGCACTCGATGGTAGTGCTTGGCACTCAAAGGGGGTTCTTGGCATTCAATGGGGGTTCTTGGCACTCGATGGTCGGGCTTGGCATTCAATTTATTCGCGGAGTGACCGTGAGGTTCAGGGATGTATCCTAGCGGTCAGCGCTTGGCAAGCGCTTGGCGCTGGATAAACGGCAACTTTTCACACCACTTATAGTAGCTGTGCCGTTCATTACGCGCAACGGCTCTCCCGATCTCTCGGATATGTCACACGACAAGGTAATGCTATCCGGAAGACTTTTCACGAGGCCCGGCCCAAAAGGGACAGTAAGCCTATGTTCCGTCAATCATCATCAAGGTTATGCCAAGGAAAACAGCAGCCTTTCAAGCTCGGCCTGTGATCCGAGGTAGATTCAACAATGCAACAATTAGGCATAACGGCACAACGGCACAACGTTACGTCCTTTCAACCCTCTCTCGACTCGTTGCGCCCGCACCTACGCCCCCAATGTCGTCACGAATCGACGCCCGTCATCTGCGCTGTCGAGCTTCCCACAGACGGGTCGACGGCTGCTCCCAGATATGATGGAGCCTAAACTTAGCGTACCGCGGCTAGCGGGAGTCAAAATACACGAGACTTGATTGGCTGTGCCTCACCTCCTCCCCGACCAGTCTCGTGTTTTATGTCTCCCGCTCCGCTCCTCCTTCACGCGACCTCAGCACCTGTTGGCCATGTCCCCGCAACTTCTTTCGCATGCGTCCCGCCACAGCCATCTTCAGCTCTCGGCATGCCCGTCAAGTCGTCTCCCTTCCCCTATCGTGGGCTTCTTCCTCGGTCTCATCTTCGGTCTCGTCCTCGACGTCCCTCATCGATCGCCGAAACAACGGTTGGGAAATGAAATAATTCCCATGTCAGGACACCGTTGCGATTGATCTTCCGCTTTAGTGTCCCGGACCTGGGCGCGACAAGCCTGCTCTCGTCTGTCGAATGCGAACTCGAACTTATCCGACGACACGATACCTTGACATGCTACCCCAGCCACCATCTCCCGTCGCTTCATTCCCAATATCTATCTTTGCCAAAGAGCACAGCGCAGCGGTAAATTGAGATCGACAATACGAAACCTGCTTCAAAGTCAACAGTCTCCCATGATCGACCTGGCTCGACGATGCCGCCATTGCCATCACCAATGTCTATGTTCGGTTTGCGACCCAGTAAACCACCGGACCTCGCGCCTATGTCTCTACGTGTTTAGCAGCACAGGCTATTTGCTTAAGACTGGCCGAGTACTTTCCGAACGGGTGAGTGTAGTGTCTCGAGACATTGATTTCCATTCTGCTCCAGAATTGCCTCGCTCCGGGCTTTTTCTTCCTCCGTATGGATATCGCAGAAGAACCGAATCAAGTCCGCTTGAGTCCTGCACCCGGCAAAGCTTTCAATCTGCGAACTCGGCCCGTCTCCGTCGCAAGTCATCCCATAGCGTCTTGTATTAAGCCATAAGCACAAAATAGATAAGTAGAATTGAGTCGCAATACCAGGCGGGGGTCTAGATGCAAATAACAGAAAGTCCTCGGCAGTAGATTCCTTGCTCCAATGATGCGCATAATGCATTGAGCACCTGGCCCAGGGGTTAGTTCAAAACTGGGATTCTCAGTCCCAAAACAGGGTCTAGGATTAGTCCAAATGCCTAGAAATGGGACCAGGAGTGGCGCTTTATTTCCGCCTAATAACCGAAAACATGAGGCTGAGGGAGGGCCAATGCGGGCCAAGCCGAAATTAAGTCGGCGAGCTCCGGCTTGAAAAGCGGCGGTCCATACTATCATATATCGCTTATGTTTCGTCATGAACCGATCTCAAAGGTTTCCCAAATTAGTCTGCACGCGAGGATCCTTGCATCAGGATTCCGGGGTACATAAAGCAGCCAAGAGACGCGCCCCTGAGACTGTTTCTTATCTTGCTATCCTACCTCAGCTCCTGAAAACCTCTGTGACAGGTCATTGCACGTTTCCGTGACGCGTGTTCTTGACCCCACTGATTAACCTGCGTATTTGGGGATGTCCTACCCTGGACCAAATTCTCGACGAGGATAGAAAGGCAGTTCTCATCTTTTCCTCCGCTCCTGCGTCTCTATGCAAACAGAGGAGAGGTCGGTGCTGTCCCCAATGCTACGAATGCGCACCAAAGGGACGGCAGCAATAATTAGTTGGTGTTGGATACTGCATAATGTAGACCAGTGCAAAGAGTTGACCACAACCAAGGCTCTCGCTTGAAGTCGAAATCATGACTTGCTACCTTGACAGCCACGCATGCAGCTTGCACTACTATGATAGTAGCAGTCAGATCAACCTTAAAACTCCTCAAACAGCTGTCAACCAGTATTCAATTCATTAAAGTAACCGTGGAGCGGCATCATCATCATCCGATCTCAGTTGCTAGGTACCCTACAGCTTGGGGCCGCTGGGAACTTCCAGGATCGTCTCGTTGACGAGGTTGACAACTGATCTTGCGAGACCGAAGCTATACACGTAGCCACCAGCATTTTGACCATAGGCATGGATCACATTTTGCCTTCCAACCTTTTCTCTCTCACACCTCACACCTGCAATTTCGTTGTCCATGGTCGGGTAAATGCCAACGTGATCGTATAGAATTGGCCAATCTTGAGGGTCGGGAGATGGGAACAGGCCGGGATTGTTTTCGTGCGCTCTTCGACAGATCTGAATCTGTTAGACTTGCTGGTTATTAAACTTGGGTAGTATCTCACCGTCGCTCTGTGTTCTTCCGAGATGGTCACGTCTTTAGAGCCCTCGGTGAGCACTCCACCAACGTAAACGGTGCCATCCATGCGTGAAAAAGCAGTCGAGTAGTAGCCGTTGGGGCCACGGCGAATGAAAAGACGGTCATATGTCTCGTTCTTGGCTACTACACACTGCAACCTCCACGACTTCATGTTTTGCTCACGCACGTCGCGAAGAGTCTGGGCGCCGAAACCGGAAGCGTTGATTAGGACGTCATGGCCAAGGCCTTTGAGATCTGAGAGCGACATGACCTTTGTTCGGAGGAATTTAACTCCTCTGGCTTGGAGCCTCTGGTATAGCCACGGGAGGAATTTCTGCGGCGTCAGAACCACGGTCCGGTACTTCATGCCGTATATCGCGCCGGTGGGAAGCTCTTCCTTGGATAGGAAGCGGAAGCCAGGGAGTTTATCGGCATACCAGACGTCGCTCTTTGATCCCCTATCCATAATCTCGGTCATCTCGATTTGACGGGCACTTGATTCGGGATGCTTCTCGGCGAGTTTCCACAGGCCCGCGAAACCCTCTAGCTGCATCTTTTGCTCGTGGGGTCGAGAGTCGTGAACGCCGACCCAAATCGCTCCGGCCCAAGGGCTGGCCCAGTCCTTGGTATCGTAGTCACCTGGCATATGTTCGGCAACAATCGTCACATCGTACTCTTTGGGGAGGCTGGCTGCTATCACCATTCCAGTGACGCTGTCGTCAAGCCAACTCCGTCAGAGAAATCTCGAGGTTGGGGGTTGGGACTGGACTTACCCGGCACCGAGGATTGTAACATTGGCCGTCATGATGAGTCGTGTGGGAAAATGGAGAAGGAACAGTCAAAGGTGCAAGTAAACTACCGTTGAAGGAGAAGAGTAAAGACGCAAAACAGTTCCTGGCTCCCTTATGTGGTCATGAGGCAACTCTAAGAGCGTCGGGATCGGGTCGGCTTAACGCCAGAAATGGACCATCCACCATGTCCTCCATTTTTTTCGCTTGCATCCATCATGAGCAGGCGAGCCAGGCCCCAGTTACCCCATTGGAAACCTTAGCGACGTCCGCTTCTTTCTCATCATGGCTCGGCTTGAGCCGTGGTTCGCGCCGATGACGGACGCAAAGACCCAAACCATTGTGAGAGACCCTGACTAAAGAAGCCATTGGACTCGTCACCCTGTCCACATGATCAAGATCCAAGCCGCAGACCTTGCATTAGCTCGATGTCATCTCCAACTTCGCCTAATGGCCGAAATAGGAAATTTTGCAAAGTTCTCCATTTTTGCGGGGAAATTGGGGTTGTTACATCGGCTTGGGTCGGTCTCGGTTGAGGGGCCGAGGGTGCTAGTGTCACGTATTAATAGGGAGGAGATGGGAAGAAGAGAGGACGTCAGAGTGAGTTTGAATGGTTGTAGCTTACATCCTCCAAAGTACGAATCATGGTCAAAATTACCATCCTGGGTGCTGGGTATGTCTCCAACCAAGCCATGATCTCGTATGCGCAGCAAAACTAAAAACATATGGCAGTGTCACCGGCATGACAATTGCCAGCCAGTTGCCAATCGCCTACAAGGTCACCATTGTCGGCAAGCACCTCCCCGGCGATCCAGAGGATTTCAACTTTGCCAGTAACTGGGCGGGCGCTTGTTGGGTCGGCGTGCCCGATTCGAGCCCTCGAGACCGGAAGCTACAACTAGACTCCTACGCCGGGCTCTGGAAGATCGCTTCTGAGCACCCTGACTGTGGCCTTCGGATCTCTCAGGTTACAGAGATCATGGAGACTGGCTCTCCCGATGCCATTTGGTTCCACGATAGGATCCGCGGGTTCCGATTCTTGAAACCCGACGAGTTGCCTGCCCGCGCGACCTGGGGTATGACCTACAAATCCATCATCATTTCTCCACCAGTATTTCTGAAATGGTTAAGAGCACGGCTTGAGGCAAGGGGTGTCGAATTTAAGCGTATTTCGGTCGATAACTTGGATGAACTCAAGAGCTTGGGTCATGATATTCTCGTCAATGCGTCTGGTGCAAGCTCAAAGCACTTGCTAGGCGTTGCGGATAAGACTCTTATTCCGTGCCGACTCCAGTCGATTGTGATGGAAAAGAACTGGGATGAAGGCTTCATCTACCGGGGCCGTGATGGATTCTACTTCAACATCTTTGGTCGACCAGACGGTACCTGCTACGTCGGCGGCTTCAAGGATTTTGACCTTGACGATCGAACCGTCTACGACGAGCAGCGGCAAACGGTAGGACACCAACAACTACTTATTTTGAATGCCGAAGCTGATCCCTTTGTCTTAGATTTTAGCTCGCGGCCACCAGGTATTGCCGGATATCATGGAATCAGATCGACCTGAAGACTACAAGATCTTATACGACATTGCCACGTCGTACACGTTGAGACGGCAGGAGCATGGAGGTGCGAGGGTCGAGAGGGAAGTAATCAATGGTCAAAAGGTTGTACATGCATACGGTCAGGAGGCGGGAGGATTCACCTATAGTTTCGGTATGGCAAGGGCCGCGAGTGAACTTGTTGCGCAATACGCGTACGAGCTTCCTGTTTCTAGCCACTTGTAGTTAAAAGCTTGGCATAATTTTGAACCGGAAAAGAAGATGAAACTTGGTTGTTGTTACTCTTCGACCGTCTGGGAGAAGGCCTAGATCACACGGATAAGTGATTACCTGTCTGCTGATGTGGGTGATGTGCTTTCTTGTAAATGGCATTGGTGGTGAGAAAAATGGGTGTATGATGTCTTTCAAGAAATGCTCGTCCAAATGAGTAGAGAAACGAGGCAAAGGCGGTTATCGTCCATGAAAGAGACGGGCCATGTATGATAGTTTTAGAGTATCAAATTCGGGTCAGGACAACAGGCAGATACCCAGCAGAGGAGTTGTTGCATCAAGGCCCATCTTGGTTCTATCAACTGATACCATGCCCAAACAGAATAGAACATGAAAAGTCATGCGATGGCAAGCTATAGCTACTGAATTATATCCAGAGCCAAGGCATTTGGGCCTCAAGTTGGCCCCATTCACATTTGACAATCAAACAGGCCCGTGCAACTACTGTGATTCAACCTCCCTATTCCTAAACTGGCCCATCTTCTCGCGCAAGTCTACAAAAAGCGACTTTGGAAGGTCAGGGAGACCCGCCTCATAGGCGTCGATCTCAGGACGTAGCCATACCAGATCCATCTCGCCCGCCTTGATGACCTTGGATCGAAAGCAGACCTTCCACCCAAGGTACATGACGGGCGCAAGGATGATCATGGTGTACTTGGTCAAGAACGAATCTGCCGCAAAGTTTCCAGGAAGAAAGACTGTGTAACCCTGGACAAATGCAATGATAACGAGCATGACCAATGCAATCCAGGCGGAATATGGTTGGAACCAGCCACAGTAAGGAAGAGTCTTGCGGTCAACGCCCTGTGCCTTGCAAGCGCCGTGAAATCGGATGTATGTGATGCAAATGATGATGAAGTTGATGAGCCCGCCGCTGCTCAGCAGATTGATGAGCCAGTCTAGAACCTTGGAGCCTGAGTTTGAGACCTGAAGGAAGGAGAGCAGCGAAAAAAGAAGGGTGACCCCAAGGCAATAGTAAGGAACACCGCGGCTGTCGCAGCGGGTGAGGAACTTTGGCGCTTGACCCTCTAGTGCCATGCTATAGAGGTTTCGGGTTGCGCAGAATACATAGGTATTTCCAGCAGAGAAGATGCTCGTAAGTAGCAGGGCATTGATGATATGGGGCAGAACGTCGATGTTCAGGTTACTCATAGCGATGACATAGGGGGAAGCCGACGCAGTTCCGGCGCCTGAGGCGGTTCCTTCGATAAAGGCAGTCAATTGGGGATCGTTGGAGGGGAGAATGATGCCGACACAGAGAGCTCCGCCGATGAAAAATGCAGCGAACCGCCAGTAAACCGTTTTGAAGGCGTTCTTGATGTAGACTCGGGGTCGTTCGGCCTCGGCGGCGATCATGGAGATGTACTCGGGGCCAACAATCACCAGCATTCCCAGCCAAATGGCAGCTAGGAATCCCTCGAAGCGCCCAAGGTCACCAGTCGTGATCCATTCGGCAAAAGGGCCAGGATTGCTCCAATATCGGAACCCGTAAGCATCGTGTTGGGGATTTCCTCCGACCATGGTGACGAAGGTGAAGCAGTATAGAATCGCAATTAGGAGGACCTTTCCGCTGGAGAGCCAAAATTCTGCCTCTCCGTAGTAGCGGACTGCGGTAACGTTGATGACGCTAGTCCAAGGTCAGTGTCTTCAGACGTGGTTTCAGTGGGTGTATTATTGCTTACGCATAAGTGGCAATGCAAGCAGCACAAACCGCTGCAACTGGAATATCATCTCTCCAATACCCCAGCACAACGTTGACAGCAGTAATCTCGAACGGGATGGATATGGCCTGGTAGCAGAAAAAATTGAAACCAGCCGAGAAGCCGAGGGCGTCGTCCACCCACTTGCCAGCCATACGGACGAAGCCACCGCTAACGGGCATGAGGGTACACATCTCGGCCATGGAGTTGTTGACGAGAGCTATAATGCAAGAATAGAAGATAAAGGCGAAAAGAAGACCGATTGGGCCCGCTTTGAACAAAGCTCCGCCGATGCTGACGAATAGACCAGTGCCGATGGAACCACCGATGGCAAACAGTTGGATCTGGCGGTTTCCGACACGGCGGTGCAAACCACCGTTGTCTTCTTGCACCTGACCGGACTGGACGTCTTCATTGTCAACGGTGGTGACCTTTTTCTCGGGATCTGAGGTACTCATGATGGCATGTCTGGGGGGTAGAATAGAAGTGTAAGAGGTGGTGGAAGAGGGCGATGAGCTACATGAAGATCCATTGACCAAGATGATATATATCTTGATTTACAACCTCGCCAAGATACCATTGGGCGATATCGCCAGTGGTAGCAAATAGCCTCCCGGTGTAAAGTAGTGCTACCAAATCATGCTTATCCATGCCTGCATGTCCGAAACGCTCGCCTGTCGTCTCAAAAGGGTAAAAACCGTCTCTCCTAAACCACGGTCCCTTGCTATGATGGCCCCACCTTTAACCATGGCGCGCTGGTTAGGCATCATGAGAGCTCTGTTAGCCTGGATGGTGGCAACCAACCCATAAAGCATAATTGGTGGACTAGCATGCGGTCGAGACTCGTTCCACCCGCGAGGAACATGCAGGTTACCCCAGGATTTGTCAAATCGGCTCCTGCACGACAAAGTCAAGATGATGGGGAAGCCCTGTTTCCCCCGGGATGTGACGCACCATGACTGGAGGCCGAGTTTGCGGAGTATCTCGGTTTGACAACTTGTAGGACTGTCTACTGCCAATAGAAGACACTGTTCTCCCCCAAATTTGACCATGAAGTCTCGAACCTGTGACCTGCTCTGACGCTGCACCAGCGCTGTATACACCGCCTGGTACTGACCGTCCGTGTTCTTTATCAGCAACCGTGTTTAGTCCCCTTGTTACCTGAACCGTGCTCTTATCTAAGAAGTCAGTGAGTGGCGAGAGTGCGATACGTAAACATTGGGTCGGCCTCCGCTTAGTCAAGGGCCGTGGGTCGGTCTGCGCGTCTCGCCTCGATTAACTGAATGTCAAGAAATTTCCTAATCGGGATAATAGCCGCAAACACCCCAGGTCAAACTCAGGGTACTAGATAGACTATGCCCAAATCACTCCTCGTAGACCTGATCTAACCTCGGTACATCCCATTCCACTCTTTGCACCCCAGATTATGTTGGAGATACGCGCCATGCTCGGTCGTTGGAACCAATGCGTGAATAGAGCTAGGGCGCGATTATTGCCTATCGCCTGTTGCATATCATGATTAGTTGATGTAGGTGACGTGAAACATGGTCTTGGACGCCGAGTCTTCAGTGTCTGCTGAGAAAAGAGTCCGGATAATTTGGACTGACTCCGGTGGAGATGGTCATTGTTTAGTCTGCAACGGCCAGACATCAAGGCCTGAAATACGAAACACGCATGTATGCCGAGATAAAATAGATGAAAAAAAAAACGATCTTACATATTGATCTAAGATGACACTATTTCTGGGGTTGCACCATATCAGAGAGCAGGTTGTTGAACCCATTTCCCTTGCCGACACGAACTAGCATATCCGTACATTTAAACCTCAAGCAACCTTATAGTTGTATGTCATTCCGTTTACCTCTCAACCCGAGTGAACTTGATCTCCAGGCGGTGGCCGGCGGGACCAGCAAGGTACGCGTCTTCAAGCTCCATGTTTCCGTGGTCATGCAGCGAGGTCGTAAAGTTGGTGTACACACTGCCAACAACATTTTTCATAGCTTTGACTTGATGTTAGTATCCATCAAAAGTTCACAGGGACCGGATCTCTGTTTTTTTACTCACAAAAGTATGCGAAATTGCTTCCGATGCACATTCTGCCGCCGCTCCCAAACGCCCAGAACCACCGACGCATTTGGCTCAGCTGCTCAGGAGACGATTCAATCCATCTCTCGGGTTTCCACTCATCGGGCTCTGGGAAAATCTCGGGTGTACGATGAAGCGAGTACGCGTAGCATTGGACTGTAGTGCCGACCGGGATATCATCGTAACCTCCCAGAGAGCAAGGCTTTGGCACACGACGGGGCTGGCCGCCGGGTACAGATGGGTACAGACGCAGAGATTCCAAAATCACGGCTTCGAGAAGCGGCAACTTGTCCATGACTTTGGGCTCGGGTAGCACCAGTTCCTTGCCGTCTGGAGGAGGGAAATGCAGCGGAGGGTCAAGCGTGAGGAGCTCCTGTCGAAGCTTCGCCTGTAGTTCCGGCCTTTGGGACATCTCGTAGAAACAGTATGTCAAGGTGTTTCCACTGGTCTCGTGTGCTGCCGAGTTATGCGCAAACATGTCGCTAGCAATGTCCAGTCGCTGTGGGTATTGACGAGATTCGGCATGGAGTTCGCTCATGGCTTTGAGGGCAAGGGACATAACGACGGGCTTGTCCTCGTCACTCAGCTTGTCTTCTCCTTGAGCCAAGAGCTCCTGTGCCTTGTCGCACTTTTCAAGATTCCATTGCTCAATGTCGTGAAAACCACTGTCGACCTTTTTGGGGATGATGCCAAGCAACTTCATCCAACTGTTGAGTCGTGGAAACTCGTACTGCCAGAAGGTGTACGGAGCTGCAGCGAAGAATCCGTCAAGGTATAATCGTCTCTCCTTCTCGTCCTCGATCAAGTTACTGCTCAGTTTGCTTCCAAATTGCCAAGTGACAAATGAGTCCATCGAGTACGAGTAGAAGAGCTCAAGCACTTCAAGAGCCTCATTTCGCTTTGCTGCGGCGTCGATTTTGGGTAGCAGCCTGCCAAACAGGATCTTCTTCATCGAAGCTTGGCTTGTGGCATCGGCAAGGATAAAGGACTTGGAAAAGGTACCGGAAATGATTCGTTTGCGGGCCGAGTGCGTGGCATTGTCTTCAAAGGTAAAGATGTTGTGAGTACTGAGTAGGATCAAGGTTAGTGCAGGAACTTGAGCGTGGTCAAGAGGGGCCATACCCGTAGTTGGCGAAGCCTCGCCAGTAGAACTCAGTCTTGGGGAATCCTCCGAGGTAGACCTGCTTCAAGCCTCCCTCGAAGCAATTGAGACTAACCAGGCCTGGTGAAAGTCGCAGGGCCTTGCCTTTGGCCATGTGGTTCTTGTAGACGAGCGTGTTTTCCCGATGAGCGAGCTTCGCCCACCAGAGCCAGAAGGGGGCGACATGGCAACTCCAATGCGGTGCTGGTATCTTGGCAAGTGGTGACAAAAACGCGGGTTTGATGATTCTTTCATAGACAATGACCAGCAAGACCAAGGCTGCGGCCACGGCCGGTATGTTGAGTGAAGTCATTGATGGTGCCAGGCTCGAGTCGTTGAAGCAGCCAAACTCGTTCCAACTTTATCTAGCAAGGACGCCAAGGTCGAGTACCGAAATTTGAAGGAGGCTGAGAGAGGAATAATCGAGGTGAACATCTGTATAGCAACTCCCAAGCTCTTTAACTCTCAATGAGTAGATGAGCTGCAGTCTTCGCCTAAGAGCCCAAAGAGGCAAGTGGGGTGTGCGGAGAAGAGATTGACGCTGGCTTCGCAGCAAGAATTCCTTCTTGCTCAGACAGATTACCAACATCCATATAATTATTTCAAGTAAGTCGATTCGAGTCTGGAAAGGAAGGTCGGCTTCCTTTTCCTTGTCGGGAAATTCCAGAAGTAGGCGACTTAGTTCCGGTTTCATTGACAGAAGAAAGCATCTTCCCACCCGACCCATTCTGACATAAAACACACCTCACCATCTCTGTCCAGGGCACAACCATTGCAGTCATCGCCAACGCTCCTAAAACGGAAAAAAACGACAGACTCAATTTCGGACAGAACAGTTATGGCTACTAGTACTCGCAAAACTATCGCCGTCGTGGGCGGAACGGGTAACCTTGGAAGCTCGGTGGCGCGATCGCTTCACGACAACCCTGACTTCCATGTCAGAGTCTTGTCTCGTGATCCCACGGCTGAAAAGGCACAAGTTCTGGCCAAAGACGGCATTGAATTCGTCAAATGCGACAATTGGAAGACAGATGACTTGGAGCGAGCCTTTACCGGCTGCTGGGGCGTCTTCATTAACATCGACTCAGATGCTCCAGTATGATCCCCGTGCAGCTTATGCCCATGTTGAACGACACTGCTGACATGATAACAGAACTTCAAGAACAGGATTGGTCCCTCTGAGTTTGAAATGGGCAAGATCATCATAGATGCGGCCGCCAAGACTGGTGTCAAGCATGCGGTGCACGCGTCACTCCCAGCGGCGTCCAAGCTGACAAACGGCAAAGTTCCAGTTCTCGCCTTTGATGGTAAGTGACCGTCTTAAATGCGTGGACATTTCCAGTTAACAAATAATTTCAATAGACAAGGCAGCCATCTCAGAGTACCTTCTTGGGCCAGGCAAGTTTGAGACCGCCTGCATACTCAGCGCAGGCTGGTTCTTGGAGAATGCCTTTGACCCCAAGTACACGGCCGCATTTGGAGGCTTTGCTACGATTCCAGATGCCGAAGGATTTCTCACATATCGCGTGCCTGCAATGGGCAACAACCCCGAGTCTGTCCCGTGGCTGGCAGTAGCCGACGACTATGGCGACTTTGTCCATGGCGTATTTCTATATCCCGAGAGATGGAACCGTCAATACATCCACGGCGTATCTGAGTCTGCATCTTTCGCCGAGCTGACAGCCAAGTTCCAAAAGCGTGAGTACTTTCCATTAGCTACACACGATATTGATGGCCATGAGTTACTAATTGTTTCTTTCTACAGTGACTGGCAAGCCAGCCAGACATGTGGAGATTCCCAAAGGAGGGTTGACCGCTACAACGGCTTCCAAGACGACTGAAGTGAATGGACTCTTTGACTTGATGCAAGAGATCAAGGGAAACTTCTTCAATGGCATCCCGACAAAGCATGAGGATGCCCGCGTTCTCAAGGAGAATGCTTCCAAAGCTCGTCGATCCGATGGGGTGAAGGCTCAACCTATGACCATAGACGAGTTCTTTGTAAAGTATGCGAAATAAAGGCATACTATGGCTGTCTTTTAGATAGAACTACCAGTTGAGTAGACAGCTACTCGATTCATGACTGGGGCATTTTGGTGCTACATTGCTGAATCGACAGTAAACGTGTCTTGGCTGATCTAAACAGGGCACACAACATTGAGGCAAAACTCTACATTCTACTCTCTTTTTCACGGCGGCTTTTTGTATCAGATACAATACGGCCACCTCAATTATTAGTTCGAATGATGAGATCGTTAGCCATATATATTATATCTTCAAAGACAAGTCGACGAGAGGCCGTCTGTCACAATAGCAAAAGACACAGGTATCAATACATGACGGCATCAAAGCCCAACACTGTAAAACACCTGAACGGTCAACTCAAGAGAAGCCTTGCTTCTGTTGTATCATCTTCCACTGACTCCTATATACGATAGAGAGCTCGTCCCGTCCAGACCATCCTTCTGTCACAGTGAGTGCGCCCTCAGATGAGCGTCACCGGGTTGCTATCAATAAAGACAGCGACATTTGCGAAATCCGGACCAAACTCAAAGTCGACTGTAGTTCCCTTCTTCAGATATATGAATTGCCCCTTGGTCAAGGTGAATGTCTCTCCTCCGTGAATTGCCAACTTGATCCACCCCTCGGTTACGTAGAAGAACTCGTCGCACGGATAGGTGAGTGTTGCTGTCCCTGTTTCTTTGGCAGCTCCCGCGACAATCTTTCCGTCTGCCGAACGATACAGAACTGACTTGGAGCCAGCATATTCGGGGAAGGGCTCCCAGGGGAATGAGTTCCATGTGCCGTAGGGGACATCCGCTGGAGAGTCGGAGCCTTGGCTGTTGGGTACAGAGGGGGGCATGGTAACAGATGGCGATGTTTGCTGAAATTTAATGCGAGTTTTGCGGCAAAGAACAGGTTTTTGGGTTCAATGGACGGACTGAGGTTGTTTTCGAGGGCTCAAATGAAGACAGCTGCACTCAAGGCTAGATAAAGGTAGGGGGCAGCATGAGGGCATGAACAGCCTCGGGCGCGGTCTTTCATGACTTCGCCAATGAGCTAAATTCGGCAAAGTGTCTTCTGCAGCTGAAGACTACCATCTTTTCCCCAACTCAAGATTGACGATATGGAGGGTTAGGAGCTCCCTCCCGTTGGTTCCACCTTAGCATCGCGTATCCTCCGCATTCGGCAAACGGCGCTAATGCGACTCGGCTCAGCCTCTAGATCCGCCTAGGCCCAATCGCGATGCCTTGTCACATCGGCTAATAGGCCATGACATCTTGTTGAATCCAAACTTTTATGACTCACTCCGTATTTTCTGTGGTCCCGTGCTATCGTGCAACAAAACGCGTTTCACAGTAGCAAGCGTTGAAAATGGAGTTGAAGGAGCCGGGGTCAAAATACCCCAGATTTGTCAACAATGGGAGACCCACAAGTTGGGTCCAAGTTCAGCCAATCGGACTCAATCGGAATTTTTACCCACGCGGCCCAGATACGCACGGGGCACTCAGATAAAGCCCCGAGATCAGCCAATCCACCTTTTGCTTGGACTGTATAAGCGCTACCCTAAAGTTCCAAAAGCACGACCCGATTTCAAGTTAAGCCAGCCGAAATAGTGATGCTAACTGCTATAATGATATAATTCTTCTTTTATTTATGTTTAAAGAGATGTTAACTAAGTAGAGGTGGGTTTTGTTTTTCTAAGCCGCCTTGATGCTCGGGAACCTGATCTCTGTCTTGCGTCGCCACCACCTAAAAAGTTAAGTAAGAAACCAAACAATTCACAAAGCATTTATTGCGGCACACATTCCCCATCAAGTGAAGGTCACGTGTCAGGCACCTCATTATCCCATGAGTGCCCACAAGGCTCCAAGTCGTACCTTGCCCCAGTGTTATGTCATTAACGGATGCATGCTTTTCCTGGTCGCATAACTGCTAAGGCCTTAGCATGGCGATACTTTGTTCTCAAGCGGATGACAGTGACGAAGCATCGCTGCCACTGAGACCTCTGATTGGACCCAACCCCCCTTTGTGACCTGCTTGGAGCGTTGTGGGCACTGATGTGTGTTTGACATTCTCTTCCTTTTCTGTCGCACAGAGGCGAGACATTACAGCACCAATTGGGTTGACAATTGTGGCGCTAAGTGCGGCGCAATAAAGGCCCTTATTGATGTTATAATACTATGTCTTGTTCGCTCTAGAATAGAAATTTCGTATCGCGTAGCTGAGGCCTAGTTTGCACCGCGATTGGCGCTGTAATTGATGCTAGAAGTGGCGCTGTACCTGGTGTCGCAATTGGCGTGCATTGATTGATGAGGCTATCACGAGATGGCTTTTGGCTGTGCTAGCTTCAGAGAGTGAAGGTTAGTCTGCTTATGTAATATCACTCACACAGCATCTCTGATTTCACGTGACCTTACACGTGGCTGGAGCTGTGCATGCCTCTGAGACCCCCTAAGTAGAACTTGGTACTTGACTTTCGACTGGCTACTTTGGATCCAAAAATCTAACTCGATGTTGTTTTGAATAGAGAACCTTCCACAAGCTGATCATAAATATTGCTCCGCTTCTATTCAGCCTGAACTTCTGGGTCGCTTCTGGCGCCCGGGTAGGTGATCCAGTACCACGTCTCGCCGACGTCGCTAGTAACATCAGTGCATTGGACTTTAAGATCCAGGTGATGGAGCTGGTAGATTGAATGAATTTGGCTACGCCCAAACCTACTGTAGTCGCATCGACATGAAGACTTTCAGACATCGAACCCATGGCTTCGGCGGCAAGTTTGGAGGATGTATCGACTGGTTTGCTCACGGGCTGATGCTTTTGCTGGTTCGGCCAGGGCGAACGAAAGGGAATGAACGGAAACCGCCCAATCATGATGCTGCTAAGGTCGACCGAGTCTGGTGAAGAGGAACGCCGTTGTTGGATTCTTCGAACTGGCTAGGTTGTGTGCCTGGCACCTTGCGTGCTGTACAAATGGAGAAACACCCATGTCACTGGACCTCACGCTGTTTATCCATTTCTGGCTATCTCTCGAGCCGCAGACGGGGCGTTATGCACTTACTGACCGGTCCATCAAATCCTGTCTATGCAATATCTGGCCCTGTCTTGTCAAAGTAGTTAAGTGGTCCCGGCGGGCCCCTCGATTCGGTGCCGAATCGGGTAACTGAGGGGGACACTAAAGCGTGAATCAGATCGTGAGACATACTTAAAATGACAGGCCCTATTGGATGCCAAGAATATTTGGAGAAGAGATAGCATCACGCGATAGATTCGGCTCGGTTCTACACGGTCGGGAGTTGCAAGTCGCTGGTGATCTTGACCCAGCACAGCTCATCTTTGTGAGTAAATTATTTGGTCAGGCATGCCATTCGCCATTTCTCTTATTCATGCCATACCTTACTTGGCTTAAAGGATTTCATGAATCTCCTACGTAGTATGAGTTCCAGGCTGCCCGGCCTACCGACTACCCCAGATTGTATGCATCCTGACGCAAGCAACTAAACTACCGCGTTTTCAGCCGAACGAGCCCTCCATGCCCGTGTCAGATGTCCTTCGCCTCCAGTTACTGGGTCTTGGGGCATGGGGACGTTTTTGATCAGCTGCCACATGTCTTCATTATCTCTCAGAGGCTTATCTCCGTTCTCGGATATCCACTTGGGTGAGCCCTTTCTCGCCGTCAGCTCTAGCAATGGCCATGGATGATGGAACAAACCTCGGGAAAGAAGGACAAGTATCTGTAGCGACCCTCATCGGAGACGTTGGAATGACCCGTCCCGGCGGGGTGAACGATAACATCGCCTTCTCTGAGCGTCAAGAGGAGCCCTAATTGACTCGACGCCTCTGACTCAGGTGTCTCCGTCTCATCGAGCTTTCCAACTCCCATGAGCACTTCAGACGACCCAGATAAAATGGCTATAGGAAAACGTCAAGTCGCGGCCGATACATACCTCCAATGAGGTAGTCACATACCGTAGCACTCATGTACGTTGGGGTGAAAGTGACGTCTGTAAACGGCTGGCCACACAATGCCCTGAAAGGAGGATTAGAAACATTCTGTCACCCGAATTGTTGGTCAATCCACTTACAGCTCTGAGCCAGCCGTTCTTCTCAATCCACTCCTGCGCGGACTTCTCTGTTCGCGGACTGGGAAGCACATTCCTGTAAATCAGCACCGGCATCTTGTTATTAGGACAGTACTTGGTAGCCGGTAAGACGTACTGCTCCGGCGGAGCAATTGAGGTCATCTCTGTGGAGGCCATGATGGACTGTGCTGGCTTGCTATCGTTCTCAATCACGCGATAATCATGATGCTCTACAGGTGCTTCAACCCTTGAAATACTCTTATTTAATGTCCATGTGAGGCCGTCTTGCCTTCCTCAGGATATGGTGTCTATGAGAAAGCTGCCTGAAAGGGTTCCTTCGCAGCTAGTCCCCTTTTTCTGTCGTGCTATGACGTGCAGCAACACCTTCAAACGCGGGGTATTGATGGGCCGCGAGGTCGGTCATGTGTAAGAATCACCTGGCTAGACTGATAAGAAGCCGTCGCGTAGAGGCCTGAATAGGCAAGTGTCTGATTCCTTGAGTCGTGCAGATGCGGGGTCGTGGATAACGCTGATTGACCCCGGCCGGCATCGGGGCTTCGGCATGGAGGGGCTCATCCATGATGGTTTGCGGGCATCGATGGCCATGCCTTATTGCGACATTGCTCTGTTTTTACAACCTCAGACCATCTTTTACCAGAATTAGAAGTCATTGAACGACCATGGCCAGGTTCAGGGTCCGCTTTGCCCCGGACAAATTCACTCCCAAGCAACTTCCCCAGGAGGCGGTCAAGCCGAGGAAACAGGCGCCACCGCGACGGTTCTACAGATGCCGGTACCCATGCCGTGAGTGTAGGCAAAGTCGTTCGAGATGCGACGAGACGTACCCAGTCTGCCTTCGTTGCTCGCGCAGAGGCATTGTGTGTCACGCTGCTGCGAGGGAACAGCAATGGCAGATCCATCTCCCTGCTCTTACTCTCACTTCGGGTCACCATGTCTCATCTCTCTTGCACAGTCAGAGCGACAATCAATTGTTGCAGTACTGGCTGGAAAAGACGAGTCGAATATTGGTGGCTTGTGATGATGAGAACCCGTTTGCTTATCCCATCGTCGAGCATTTGTCCACCAGCCAGTCCATGTTGTACATCATCAAGTGCATCAGCTCGGCGCACCAGCACTTTTTCCATCCAGGTCAGGTCCACGATAGTCTTGAGCAAAGGATAAAGGCTATTGGAGCGCTCCGAGGAGAGCTGAGCATGGGCTCTCAACAACTTCACACTCTTTTCCTCTCTATCTACCTACTTGGCATATCATCATCCTTCCTAGACCATGAGTTACAAGACTTTGGTCATGAACACTTAGAGGCGGCCAGAACAGTCACCGATCTCATACTGGCCGAGGAAGCGTCTCGCAAGCACCCATTGACGCCTCTAGTCATCGGCACCTTTGTCTACTGGGACATGTCTTGCGCGTTCTTGAACCAGACCTCCATCAATCCTATACACAATTTTGAGGGACCTCTATACAACTTCATTTTCGAGGAGATGGCCGGCTTCTTACACCCCACTACCGGACCTTGCACTGGACTGTTCTACATTCTCTGTACACTGGGTCGATACATTCGCCATGTCATATCGGGTGGTATTCGAGACTCCGACCTGGAAATCATCCTCGAAGTGAAGCTCTCAACCTGGGAATCTCCCGGCCCTGAGCCTTCCACTATGTGGGTTCAAACAGCTGAAGCCTTTCGTAAGCACGGTTTGATCATGCTTTGCCGCTTCTGTGATCCACAAAGCTTGGCCCTATGGGAAGCATGGGTCGACACCGAAGAACAATGCGCAGATCGGAATATCGGTCAATTGATCCAACAATACGCGGTTGAAATCATGGCTTCCCTTTCTGCCATACCCCTAACCTCAACGTACCTGGCTCTTCAACCCATTCCCCTGTTGACGGCCGGAGCGGAGTTGGCAGTAGAGGACAGTCATCTCCGAAACGAGAGCAAGTGTAGGTTACTCGCTTTGTATAGCTGCAGTAGGATCCCGGCAAATCTAGTAGCAGCGAATTTGTTGGATAGACTTTGGCAACTCAGGATGGAGGGGGGAAGTGTAACTTGGCCGGAGCTTCTGATTCGGGACAATATAAAACTACGTATTGGCTGAGTTTAGCGAATGATCTGTTACGGTAATTATGAATGCGCTACTTGAGCAAACTCGGGTCTCTTTTAGTTCTATCTAACCCGGGGTTCGGCTCCAGTGATTGCCAGGTTTGAGCGTAGTAGTAGTGCTTTCAACCAACTGTACGGCACAGCCAACCAGATCGTGAACATTACTGCACTGAACTATGATAGACGTGTAGAGCCACCTCGAATGAGCCGGGAAGGGCAAGGGGCTCTTGAGCTAAGATGTCGCGTGCATGTGACTCCAATTTGTACGCTGGACACTTGTCGAGCAGTGAGATAAGGTAGCGAGACTTGCCTTTCTTGGTCAATCGGAGATGGACCCCACATAAATTTGTCGGGAGTGTTGCTTTAGCTAGGTCCTGGTGCATCCCCATCGCGTCTTGCCGCCGATTGTTGTCCCATGGCGCCGCGAAGTGTTCCATTTTGGTAACGGCCAAAATGCGACGGCAATCGCAGGCGGGGTCTAGAAACAAGAGGCATATGAGATGCTGTGAGCCTCAAAACCGTTATAAAAGCCGGAGTTGAGGACGTAGACCATCTTGCATTAACTCAATCAATACAAACCCATCTTTATCACTGTGGCAACCATGTCTTTTAACAACCCCCTACAAGATCAGGCCATTGATAAGCCACGACCAATCAAAGTCATATGCATTGGTGCTGGCTTCTCGGGAATTTTGACAGCAATCAGGTTCCCGCAACGCATTCCTAATCTTGAGTTGACCATTTACGAAAAGAACGATGATATCGGGGGTACCTGGTATGAGAACACGTGAGTATCCCATTGCATTATCACTTATTTAATCAACTAACTGTTTGAAGATATGCCGGTGTTGGTTGTGGTAAAAAATTGTGCTCTGAATGACTATAGTGCTCTGACCTAGTGATCCAGATGTTCCATCTCATGTCTATCAGTACTCATTTGCCGGCAACCCCAACTGGTCAAAGTTCTATGCCGGTGGTGCAGAGATTCAACAGTATCTGAAAGATGTTGCCTGGCGTTACGATGTTGAGAAGTATGTTCGTCTGCAGCACCACTTCGAGAAGGCCGATTGGGATGAAACTACGCAGAAGTGGACTGTCACTGTCAAGGACCTCAAGAACAACACCGTCAGTCTACCATTCCACTATCGAAATGAACAAGTTCTCTGACAAACTACCAGACTGTGACAGACACTGCCGATATCCTTATTAAAGGAACTGGTATTCTCAACAAGTGGAAGTGGCCCGAGATCAAGGGCTTGCAATCCTTCAAAGGGTCACTCATGCACACAGCAGGTTGGGATCCTAAGTTTGACTGGACTGACAAGAGAGTGGCATTGATTGGTGCCGGGTCGAGCGGAATCCAAGTGCTACCTCACATCCAGTCAAAGGCGAAGCACATCTTCCACTACATGCGAGGCAAGACCTGGATCAGCCCTGTTGGGTACGCGGCGGAGATCGGTGGAGGCGCAAACAGAGGTATGTCTATGAGTTTTCCCTGCCGGAGTGAGTTATCTAATCTTATAAAAAACAGACTACACCGCTGCGGAACGAATGGATTTTGCCAACAACCCACAGACATACATGGAGTATCGCCACATGGTCGAGGGTGTCATGAACAAGGGCCAACTATCTACATTTCTCGGCTCTGACGTCCAAAAACAGTTCTGGGAAGAATCCGACGCCTTTATGCGACGGAAGCTAGAGAAGAAGCCCGAGATCTATAAGTCCCTCATCCCCAATTTTCCTCCTGGCTGTCGCAGATTGACACCAGGCCCAGGATATCTGGAGGCTTTGGTCGAAAACAACGTCACCTTCATAGGAGCTGGTATCAAGGAGGTGACGGAGAATGGTCTTTTCGATACCAACGGAGGGTTTCATGAGGTCGACGCCATCATCTGCGCGACTGGTTTCGATTAGTGAGTTCGGCTTGTGTGCGTCACTTGTTTTGTAGTAACTGACCGTGAATAGTTCCTGGAGCACCGAAGATACGCCCATCACAGGCCGTAGCGGAATCACCCTTGGAAAGATGTGGGATCCATGCCCTGAAGCATACATGGGAGTGACGGTGCCGAACATCCCCAACTTCTTCATGTATCTTGGGCCAGCTGGTGCACCCGGCTCTGGAAGCTTCATCACCATGCTTGAGTTTGTGGTTGACTACATCATCAAGTGTGTCAAGAAGTTACAGAGAGAGTACATATCGTCACTTGAGCCTACGTGAGTCAAAATATTAACCCTTTAACCTCGTTGCTAACCCTAGTAGTATGGAAGCCCATGTCGACTTTTGCAAACAAGCCGACAAGTACTTTGAGAAAACCATTTTTACCTATCCGGCAAGTCAACCCGCTTGAGCTCACACGTTACGATTGACTCTTACTAATGAGGCCTTTTGAACAGTGCAAGTCTTGGTTCAAGCGAAACAACGAAACCGGGCGAATTGTCGGCATCTGGCCGGGATCGTCTGTCCACGCTCAACAAGCAATGGAGAACCCACGCTTTGAAGACTTCCGTTATGTCCGCATGCCAGAGGTGGAGCAGAACCGCTTCAATTGGTTTGGGAATGGTCTCACTGATGCACAGGAGAAGAGGGAGAAGACGACTCAGTATCTTGATGATGTTGACATACCCCCCGTTATCAACCATGGTCCAAGGCCTGAGGTCAACGGTATGTCGGCTGACAAGTCTTCAAGTTTGGGTAATGAATTTCCTGGACTGGTTTGATGTAGACAGTCCCTTAGCTTTCAATTCTCAAAATGTTCTTAGTTATAGTTAAAACGTAGCCCTCAATGGGATAACTGAGCCAGAAGACCGCTTTCAATTTCTTGTTCTTTTTTCTTTCTTTTTCATAAAGTAGCCTTATGTTCATAATTATTATCCCACCCGGACCCCTACAACGTGGCGTTTGCTGCGCCGCCGTTCAGCCGCGAGGCAGAATACTCGCCGCCAATCGTCTCTTAAGGCGCTCTGCAGGTTGGTTCGAAGGGCCCATATGTGCAGTGGCTCAGACATGCAACTCCCCTTGAAAAAAACAGTGATGCCTAAATAACAAGTCTGGGCATTCCTATTTAGGCAACGTTCCGCCCTCTAACGCGCATTTCTTTCTTCCTTTTCTTCTTTAACTTCTCTCTGCATCATGTCGAACATCTCCCCGGCCAAGGCTCATATCGAGCGCCTCTGCGAGGAGTATAAGCTAGAGGGCCACGATAAAATCGCCGATATTATCAAAAACATTCTTGAGATGTATGCCATCACGGAGCCTACCATGTGCCTGATTATGGCTGACACTTCTTAGCCTTTCCTGCGAATTGTATGACACCTCAACCCATTTCATCCAAGAGCTGTTGCAAAATGCCGATGATAACAAGTACGACTGCGAGACACCCACACTGAGGTTTGTCTACAAGCCAGGAAGCCTCCGCGTCGACTGCAATGAGCGAGGTTTCGATGCTAGCAATGTTGAGGCCATCTGCACCATTCGCCAGAGCACGAAGGCTGGCCGAAGGGGCTACACCGGAGAAAAGGGCATCGGCTTCAAGAGCGTCTTTAGGGCAGCCGATGTTGTTTGGATATCGTCAGGCGCGTACAGCTTCAAGTTTGACAAACACCGGAGATTCGGCCTTGTCGCCCCTCTGTGGGCCGAATTCCCTGAGCCGATACAGGAGGGGTACACTTCCTTCTTCTTCCAACTTTCTCCTCAATTTGACGAGAAGGAACTTGTGCAGATGCTGTTGAACTTTGAAGCTACCCAGATTCTATTTTTGAGGCGGCTGAGGCATGTCGAGCTTGAAGTAACATCGCCAGATGGGAAGTTATGGACGAAGTCTATTCACAGGACTGACACAACTGAGGACGGGAATGCCATTTCCTACCTGGAGGCAGGAAACATTAGATTGAAGTATTTAATGTACAAGCATCAAGTGACCAATCTTCCAGAAGAGGCTAAACGTCCTGGTTGCACTGATTCAGACCTTGTGTTGGCATTTCCCTTCCTAGACCGCGACGAGGAGCCTCACAATGATCCCCAGATGGTCTATGCCGGCTTACCTATTGGTAATACGGACGGCCTCAAGGTATGTTTGCCAACTTGTTCTGGAGGTATGTACTGACATGAAGGCAGTTCCTCTTGCAAGGGGACTTTCTTCTCACGGCAAGTCGCCTCCACATCGACACCTCATTACGGTGGAACCGAGCTCTCCGAGACGGTGTGAAAGAGGCTCTCTTAAGATCCATTGAAAGACTAAATGAGAGCTCGATGCGGTACTGCTGGCCATTCTTCATCAACTCAAACGACAAGGTTTCAGCCTTCTTTAAACCAGCCATGACTTCGGCCATGAAGGAGCTAAAGGCCAAGTGCCTGTTGGAATCTATGGCGAAAACGAACATCAAACCATCCAACCTGTTTTACGTCGACCCCGGGAAATTTGTCGATGACGACGGCATTCCTCTCACTTGGCATGAATTGGTAGCGGGTCGTTATCTATCTACCAATTACCCACTGTGGGCAATCGATTCGATCAAGACACTGGGTGCCACCCCTTTGTCTGAAGCAGCTTTTCTGGACCACTTGTCCTCAAAGATTGGGATTGAGGCCGAAATTTCCGCTCAATCATCACGATGGCACTCGGCGCTGGCCAAGGCTCTGTTGTCCTTGATCATGAATCCCCGGCACAAGCAGAGGCTACAGAAACTCCAGATAATTCCACTTTCAAGCGGCGGGTGGACTTCAGCATCACAAAAGCCAGCACCGATGCTAATGTCGAAGAAGTTCGAGCTCGCTGGCCTCTCCATCGACCATTCAATCCCAATTGTCGATCCCGAGGCCGCGACAGATCAGGCGAGAATGAGTCTGTTCCGGGCTCTTGGCATCATGTCCATCGACGGAACTCGTCTCTGCGAGTGGATATACGATCAGCATCGCTCAAACTCGTTTAAACCCCATGACTGGACAGTATCTCAGCTGGTTGGGCATTTCAGGATTCTCTACGAGTCAAACTGGGCGCCGGCGGGGAAAGATCTGGACCTGTGGTTCGCCACCAATGACGGTGGTCGATGCCTCGGTTCCAAGCTATACCTGGGGCCAAAACCTGGAGCCAGAACCACTCGTGCTTCAGATAGAGTCATTGACCGACTAGTGGAGGCCTTCCCTTGCATCCACACAGACTATTTCAGCATAGTTTCGCATTCTGAATCAAATAGTGGACCTCGGGATCCATCTCAAGGGGACCGACACGCAGCTGCAGTCAGACTATCTCGCGACTCCAAAGAACAATGGAACGACTCAAGAACAAGGAGGCTTGACCTAATCGAGCGGATCAATCCCTTCCAAAACAACCTTTCGGACTTTTCTGCCCCCTCCTCGTTTTATGGACTAGACAGTGGACTTGGAGATCTGCCCACAGAGCAGCAACCTTTCACGTCTAATATTCTTCATCGACTAGCAAGAAAATACGAGGATAGGACCAGCATGTTGATCCCCCAACGAACACGCCCCATCGCTCGCACCATTCCTATCACTCCCATCCCGGACCATCTTACCGAGAGTTTGTTCTCCGAAACAGCGCCCCAACACCGTTTCACAAAGTATCTCACCACAACCCTTCAAGTTTCCCGGATACCTCGCCTGGTAACGATTAAGTCTTCAAACAACGAGTTTAAACTTTCCGACGACTTTAGGTTCCTCCTGCGCGAATGTCCTGTTGCGGATGTCCTTCACCTGCTGCTTGCGAACTGGCCTTCCTACTCCAAGTGGCTCGAGATGTCTAGCGACACAGAGAATGGAGATGCAGCCATGAACAGAGCGCGACTTGTGGCTGAGATTAGCCACTCGTTAGTAAAAACCTCACAGGGCGAATTGCGTCTCTGCGATACGTTCGCACCCAGGCTTGACCCGTTCATCGAAGATGCTATGCTGCCCGTCCTTGACTTGAATTTCACGGATGGGGAGTTGGGAGACGAAAAAGATCTCAAAACGATACTACAGAGGCTGGCTTTGTTCGAGGTGATCACCGAAAACACAATCCACTTCTACCTTGCATCCTTGACCTACTTGAGGCGGCAATCTTCCCCGGACACTGAGACGGTCGCCTACATCTACGAGCAAATACAGTCTCGCTATGACGAGAATGAAGAGATTGTAGAGTAAGTCCCTCCACTCCTCGACCTCCAAAGGGTTACTCATGAGATGTTCTAGGCGCTACTTCGGCAAGAACAACTGCATATATGTTGAGTCAAAGTTCACGGAACGCGGCTCGAACCGTCGTCGCTGGGTGGACATTAAAACATGCAGGAGGTTGAAGATAGACTTTGCGGTTCAATATCCCTCAAGCATCAGGCTCTTTGAATGTCTCTTGGCTACTGACGGCCTCACCCTCGCTGAGCTGGTACAGAAAGCGGCCGGAATCACACCAACCACTCCTCACCAGGACATCCTGCAGAATCTCACCGACATCAGCAAAGTCCTCCCCGTAATCAGCAGAAAGAGAGCCTCGCGCACCCTCAAGCCGCTTTCTTCCAAAACCATCTTCCCCATCCAGAAAGGCAAGGGAGTAAGGCCTACGCTCATGTCGCTAGAGAGTGAAAACTGGTTCATTGCTGACCGAGTTCACTTACGGCGGGCCTTCCTCGGAACTGTGAACCTCTTGGCCTACACCCCAAAGGAATTGGAAGCTATAGAAGAGCTCATCCAGGTCTTGAGTTTAACTTCAAGGAAGTTGTCTAACGCTGTCAAGTCCGAGAATCGTCCAAGTGGCAAGTTGAAGTTTGACGATTCACACACCAGAAACTTTGCCACGCGGTCACACTTCATTGGGGCGTACGTGCGGCAACTTGCCATCTTTCACTGATCTTTGCTAAATTTATTATTAGGCTCATTCCCAAGACTCACCCCAGACATAAGCAGCTATCTCGGGAGGTTCAGCAAGTCCGAGTCAGCACCTCTGCTGAGGTATACTTGACGCATACTCTGAACCTTGGATCTGGCCAGGTCATTGGCGAGCCTGAAAGAAGCCTTGTGGCATGCTCAGCGAGCGAGAACATCTTTCAGGTGTTTATCGCTGAAGAATGCGACAGCTCAAGATTACCCGTCCCCGAGATCGTTGAGATGCTATCCTGCCATTTTGAAATCAAGGACCCCGCCCACTTGGGGTTACTCTATACACTATTCACCGAAAAAGAGTACAGAAAAGTTCAGAAAGCATTCGCAAGGGAAGGATTCGACATATGTGGTAGGAAAAACTTTTGAACGTTGTCTCCATTGGCTGACCCAGTGATTTAGATGCTACCAAGCAGTTGCCCTCAATCAAGCGTTACCATAGCAGCTTGGACTCGATTCCCTGCCCTTTCAACCATGATTCCAACTCAAATGACCATGAAGACTCTGAGCCGTACTTTGGAATCCGCCATCGACGGTCATTGAAAAGGTGTAGACGGGATGGTGCGCCTTCTTGGTCGAGCAACGGTGAAGACAGAAGACTTCCAATTCTATACTTTGTCGGCGACCACATGACGCCTGAAGGAGAAGAGGAAGAGGAGACAGCAGTTGGGAACCCTAGATATCACTGCGAACGCATGGTATGTTGGTGACTCAAACTGGGAGAAGAAGCCCGATTTCTAACACTGTTATCCTGTCAGATATCGCAGCTTTTTGAGAAGAGCCTGGGCCGAGCTTATAATCCAGTTAAGCACTGGACAAGCCCCTTCCGGGAACTGAACGCTCCTGCACATCACCAAAACGCGTCACCATTCACTCTCAGTGGCTCAGGTCTATCTGATCGTGTCACGGATTTCCTCATGGAAAATGGCATCGCCAACATCGCAGAATGGCACAATTGGAGGCCAACATTTCACTTTGAGCTTGCCATCTCGGCTGGTGGCCCCACCGACTCGTTTGAATGGACGTCTACACAACTGACGAGGGTAACATGCACCTTTTCCTCATCATTCAGTTGTGTCTACTCAACTAATCATGTTACAGTCTCTAGAGCTCCGGCTTCCGACCGACCCTTATGCCGAGGTGCATGACGTGATGGTCCTGGTCAGGGTGTTTAACATCTACACCCGACCTGAGTTTCAATTCTTTGTCAATCCGTGGAACCTCGTCACTTCAGGACGCATCCGATTCGATCAAGACTGTGTGGTGTCTGCCACCCTGCAAGAAGCTGGTCCGGACCCTGGGGCATTGGTCTTTTCAAGTGACAGCAACACGGATCCCAGTGGTCAATGGACGGCACAAGTTTCTTCTCCAAGCAACTACAGCCATTTGCGAGCAATCCGGGACCCTCAGTATGTTTACCAACCTGGGCTCTCATACTATTACCCGTACATGAATGCGATCCCGCAACTATACTCAGCCCCCGTGTATGGCCCTGCAGACTACGGAAGCTTGATTCAGCCGAGCCTTGCGTCTAACCCGATCAAGACCATGTCATGGGAAATGAAGGACAGATACTTGTACAGGCCCCTAAAGAAGAACGAAATGCGGTTGTTGGTCCTCTTTCCCGGACAAGGGGCGGATCTTCCACGGGGCGTGCTCTACTCTACTCCCTTCAATCAAGCAGGAAGCTATGCTGCAATCTCGTACGTGTGGGGAGAACAAGGGGTCAAGTATAGGGTTCTTACCCCTGATGGTATTTTGCATATCCACGACTCTCTGTATCGAGCTCTTGTTCGTGTGAGGAAGTCTACTGGAATCACTGTGCTTTGGGCGGATGGCATCTGTATCAACCAGAACGACAAAAGTGAGAGATCCCGCCAGGTTATGCTCATGCCGCGCATCTTCCAGAATGCCTCGGTTACTGTCGCAATACTCGGCTACGATAGAGAGGTGGGCTCTGCAGTGGAGGG
Source organism: Fusarium sp. MBC 438 (assembly GCA_030779245.1). Taxonomy (NCBI): domain Eukaryota; kingdom Fungi; phylum Ascomycota; class Sordariomycetes; order Hypocreales; family Nectriaceae; genus Fusarium; species Fusarium sp. MBC 438. Next base: position 43,643 of record JAPFTB010000263.1, read on the forward strand.
ATTGAAAAACCTGAGGGATGCCTACATTGAGGATCCTGAGTCGGCGGAACTGTTGCCCAAAGGTCGGGAACCAAAATGGGCCTTGATCGCCAAATTTTTCAACAACTGCTGGTTTCGGAGAGCCTGGATCGTTCAAGAAGCGGTGGCTTCTCCAGAAGTCGTGTTATTCTGCGGCAGGTTCACAATCAACTGGAGAGATCTCTTCGCTGTCATGCGAACTTTCGACCAACATCAACATCTTCCAACAGATGTGGCAACCGCATGGCGTCCGTTCCGAACACTCTCATGGTTACGAAGCTGGGAGTTGCAGCAAACACGTTGGTCTGTTCTGTTGTTACTTGAAACCTTCCGCGATGTCAAGTCGTCGTGGACTCGAGATCGATTCTTCTCACTTCTTGGAATTTCGTGTGATGGGAACCTGCCAGGCTTTACACCAGACTACCGATCCCCTCTTGAGGTTGTGGTGTGTTCCTTTGCACGTGCGCTTGTCGGTCAAGGAATGGGGATGCAAGTCCTGTATGGTGCTGGAATAAGCTCCCAACCACACCGGTTCCCGTCCTGGATCCCAGACTGGACAGTCCCCAAGCCGCCAAGTCTAAGCTCATCCCGCAACAGAGGGGTCATCTTTAGCGCTTGTGGTAATACTAAGGCACGGATTACATGTCCAGAAGCCGACAGCACTGCCCCAGCGTTTAAGGAGCTTGAGGTTGAAGGGTACATTGTTGACACTATCAAATTTGTCAGCAAGGCTTCTAACGAGCTAAAGACATGGCGTGAGTACTTCATCGAAGTTGATACCATGGTTGAACGACTGAGCCCGGTGTTTTCTAAGCAAATACGCCAAGACTTGAAGCGAGAAGTCCCTATCGCCAAAGCCAAGCATCCTCAGGTCGCCGTCCCAGGAGGTGTTGACCTTCATCAGTCCTACAAAGCGTTCAAAAAGATTTTGGAGAAACAGAAACACACGGATAAGTACGAGAAGCAACGCGACTCAGCCACGGCTTCCGAGCCGGTGTCTAATGCAGAGTCGCAGGAGATGGGTTTGTTGACCAAGAGCAGGAGTTACGAGTTGTTACTCGGTGGCAGTATCAAAGGCTGGAGATTTGCCACCACCGAATCGCCCGATTGTGGGATTGTGCCTAACAATGCTCAAGTGGGTGATGTAGTAGTGGTATTCGGTGGGGGTTCGGTTCCCTTTCTTGTCCGCAAGTCCTCTGAAAGAGAGGGTATGTATCAGCTTATCGGAGAATGTTTTATATCAGGCGTTATGGATGGGAAAAAGGTCAATTCGGGATGTATTCAACCGGAAATATTGAGATTACACTAGCAACCAGGTGAAAACAGTTAGACAGTACGAAGACGACTAATCTTCCGAGTATCTATCACTTCTAATTCTTCAAAGTCTGTGCCGCTTGGGAAAGAAAGTCCCCGACCTAAACCAGGGTATTAGCGCAAGATGCCACAGTTGTTAACGAGCAGAATACCTTATGAAAACAAGTAAGGTTGGACTTGGCATCCTTGACTGACTGTCCTATGGTGTAGTCATACGGCTGGCCATTAAGCTTATCCCTCGCTGGGATCTTGAGGGAATTGATAGTGTTTTGCTCATTCTCCGGGAGCGTGGCCATGTAGGCCAAGAACTCATCTGTTGCTGACCGACTCGGCGCAGCGTTTTCAGTCTGATCAGCTAAGAGTATGCTCCCGAGCGCCTCCACTCGACGGATCGTTTCAGCTCGTACTCCTTGCTTCAGTTGACTCTGGGCCAGCTGTATGGGCTTGAGTCGGACTCCAAGCGGATGCGAGAGAATGTTGCGGATATCGGCTTCAGTAAACATTTCCTTACTCAATGGGTTCCTCATCACCCCGTCGTTGACTGCTAGCGCCTGCGCCAGCTCTTCCATGTCCCAGGCGTAGTTGTCCTCGGACACAAAGAAGTTCTCGGCGGGAATTTCTTCAACCTTGTCCCCAAGCATGGTTTCCGAGTTGATGTACTTCTTCTTCAGGTGCTTCCGTTCCACCAAGGCGAGAGCATCGGTGGTGTATCTTGCCATATTTTCTGGTAGGGCGGCATCCAAGAGAGTTCGACGCTTTACCAGTCTGTCCCGAATGGATTCAAGGCTGACCGAGGTCTCTTGCGAGGAGATCCAAGCAATCACGGCCTCAAAGTCTTGGACCAAAAGTTCTTGAGCCTTGCCGCGATTTGCCGCAATGTTTCTCGCTGATTCTCTCACCGAAACAGGTTGCAGAGAATGGATGGCCTTGCTGATCTCCCCACGGCTTATGTGCCCAAGGTTGGTCACGGCTTCTTGACATTCCTCGATGCCCTGCAGCCCAGAAAGTTGCATGGTGCCAGAAAGTTCGTGCTTGAGATATTCCGCCTCAAACATGAGCTGTTTATAGTCGCCTAGAAGATCCGTGTTTCTGCTGGTGCTGGCTGTTGTCGATGTGTTCCGAGGCTGTGCCTGTTTACGTCGCTGAACCCCATTACTACTGCTGCTGCTGGATGCGGCTCTGATTGTATCTGGTCCCGCTTGAAGGCAGAGACGAGCCACGGCATTGCCAGGATCCAGTTGGAGAAGGTGGCTAGCTGTTTCACGGGCAAGATCTGCATTGGCCCACGGCTTAATATGGATGCACCAAGGCGGGCAGAGACGAGTTATCCTCGTTCCCCTCCAATATTGAGTTCATCATACCTCTTTCATGCTTGGACTCCCATGCCTCAATAATTCTTTCGAGAATATAGACACTCCCTGGTTGTTGATCCAGCATGTCATACAGGAGGTCAATGATGCTCGGCTCGGTGGACATTTCGGCAACTGCGGTGGCAACTGATAAGACCAAGGAAAAAGGAACACCTGGAGGTGCAGGCACTGCCTCTTTCTCTTCTCTAGGCTAATGCAAAGCGCCATACGCCCTGCTTTGCTGGGCTTATTGAGGGGTGTAGGACTTGCATATGTGGCTGTCACTGGCGAGTACTGGTACCTAAGCCCGGAGCCTCGATCTACACTACACTACTGCGGGATATAGGAATAACCATTAAACGAGGAGTCGGGCGAACAGGGAATGGAAATTACAATCCGATAATGAGCAGCGCATTACTAGGTCCTGCTGGGCTTGGCTCTAGTGGCCGGCGAGACCTAGCATTCATTCTTGTCGTTGTTGCTACGGGCCGCCTTGCCCCGATCTCTTCAATCAACCTATCTTCCTATACATGGTACCGAAGATGCGACGGATGATCAAGTCTCTTCGCAGGTCCAAGCGTGTACCAGAAACTCAGACACAGCCTGAACTTGACACTACCATTGAAGCACTACCGATTCAAGCCTGTTGCGAGCTTCCTGCGGCATCGCTAACCGAGACCGGAGAGCCAGAGCTGCCGCGAATACCTTTCTTTTACGAACTTCCCGAAGCACCGCAAGTTGTAGAAGTAGAGCTGCCACGACCTCGAACCCCTTGCGACGTCCCTGAAGCACCGCACAGACCGCTCACGCCTACTGCTGATCGACGATGTTGGCGGGACCAAGTCATCGCCTCCTCGCTGACCAACTTTGTCGCGAAGGAACAGGGGCTCCTGCGGCAGCGTGATGTTGACCAGCTTGCGAGTGCGACGAGGGAATATTTGGCCAGCTGGGAAAGTTACCATGCCGCACAAGGCAGCGGCCGTGATACTATTCTGCTGGATCTCATGGCTGACTGGGGTCGAGATTCGGACAGCGCCGCGGCAACGCTGGCATGTATTAGCTTCTTGTCAGCATCGGAGGCTTCAAGCCAGTTGGTATCTATAATCCATCTTGACCCTGCGATGTACTTGCGGTGTCTCGCGGTTGCCGGTAAATTTAGGGCAGGCCTCATCCGCGAGGATGAAGCGAAGGCGATCCAACAAATTCGGCGGTTGCAACCCCAGTCTGGCCTCGGCATTGAGTATATCGAAAGCTTCCTGGACGCCTTCACCACTTGTCGTCCGTCCATATTTCTACCGGACGAACTGATACAAGACTGGCTAAGCAAGAATGGCATCATAGACCGTCTGGATGCTCAAGCCGTCATCCACTGGGAACAACAAAGACTGCACACCACTTTCAGGCTTGTACGATGCATCGCGATCATTTGTAGCTTGCCTGGTGGCCCAGACATGTGTAGCGGCTGGAACGGGCCCTTCTGGCAGGCTTGCCTGTGCTGGGTTCCAAACACAGAGCGACTCCTCCAGTGGGAGTCAGGTTGTCTCTCAGACACACAGAAACGTCAGCTATCGACACTCATCAACCTTGATGGGCCTGATACCGCAACGTGTCGAGAGTCATGCTTGCGGCTATCAGATCCAACTTCCTTCTCACGAACTCAGGTTGAGCCGCAGACGACAACCAGTCTTGAACAGATGTTGGTCCTTCTGTCACGTTCAGAACGTGTTGGGACTAACACTGTTGCCTTGTTTATTTATCTCTTGATTGAGAACCCCGCAACTCAGTCCTCCTTCGATTTCCTCAAAAATGCCCTCGATCAAAGCGGCTCTGATGAGTCTCACCGGACTATCCTCAACTTCCTGCAGTCGCAGCATAATGAAAACCTGGACATTTGCAGTCAGATAATTGGACTTTCGAGCCTTCTTCCCTTGCTCAGCTCAACAATGCTTCTCGATAGTATCGGGAATCTAGCTACTAGGATCCCACAGGTCATGTCAGCAGCCCAGCGCGAATTTCTGGATCAGCTTGACAATGGCCCAGGCGACTATGTCGGTATGAGCATCCTGGCCTTTGGCAAGGCAATCTTGGCTGCGAAAGCGGTACATCCAAACCTTCCATCGGAACTTCTGGAAATGGTACGCAGGTTCCCTGAACGGGATGTGGCGCAATCCATATTCGAGAGGCTTGAGGATGCTGCCCTGAGCAAGTCTAGGGATTGTTCAGCGCTGAAGTCATATCTGGTTTCTAGCATCGGCGGTTGTACCGAGTTCGCTGCTGGGGATGTTGATCTCGCTGATATACAACTCGAAGTCAAGTTCTGGAAAAGCTGTCCAGATTCCCCCAGGCGGGACTTGGCAATGATTCTGGCCAGTATCAAGCGTCTGGACTACAAGACATATGTGACCTGTCTTGGGTCTGTGATCCTTGAGAAGGATCAGTTCATCAAGGAGCTACGCGTGACGCTCATGGAAAAACATTGGGGAGCATGCGCCAAACTCATATCCTACGTCTCTCTTCGGCGAAGTCTTGGCCAGTTGTCAGCCGACTGCTGGACCATGCTAGTGTTTTCATTCATTGAAGAGAATGGCTCTTTTTCGAGCCAAGGAAAATCACACATGAAAACTATGGATCAATGGCTCGGATTTATCCAGGACCTCGCCAAGTTGACTGTGCCGGTTGCGCAAGCACAGTTGCGAGATTCTGGAGACGGCATCACCCGGCGTCGACTTACCTGGTGGCAGACTTTGTCTGGGCATGCAACAACACTGCAGTCAATAGAAACCTTGGTCAAGGGGTTTGAAGATGTCGAATGGATCTTTCTTACTGGCGAGGAGGCAGCACTTCTCACCCTGATCGAGCATGCTCAGAAGGGCAAAGATATGCCCAATATGAGTCGGCTGGTCATCTGCCAACTCAAAGCAGACGGAAGCAATCTCGTTCTTGTTTCGAGTATGCTGCACTCACTGACAGAACTCTCTCAACACGGTGCGGCCATCTTGGAAACGATGTTGACGAGAGCCGTGGAACAGTCACATTGGACAAACCTATCACTAGCGGCGGTGTGCAAAGCCTGGCTGAATAGCCCGCTCCCGACAAATTTCGACAAAACAGTCTTCAGAATGATGAGGGAGAACCTCAAACCAATCCCACCTCTCACTCGCAAAGCCGCATTGTCTTTGATCGGTCAGCTGGTAGGCGAGCATGACTCCCTTGTTGAACGTGCCGCCCAGCTGGAGACGTCACGGTGGAATCTCAAGAGAACAGATGCAAGAGGTCATTCAAAGCTGCTCCGCGATGCAGGCATCCGGGATACACCTTTGCGAGCTACAGGGCAAGGCGTTCCTGCTGAACTGGCTGACGCAGTTGAGGAGGTTGCACCAAACGAGTACGAGTTGTCATTCCCACTGACGGGACTCAATGAGCTTCAACGCATGGCACGAGGTGTTCCAGAAGGTGCTCGACTGCTCGTTGTTCGAGTTTGTCTAACATCCCATACTGGATTCTGTGTTCATTACGCCCCGAACGATGAAGCTACGACAAATCGGCATCGGTACTGTAAGAAGAGTTCCAACGATCCAGATCAACCCATCTGTGGAACGAAGCCATCACTCTTCTCGTACTGTCTGTCTAGAAACCTCCACCGACTACTAAAGAGCAACCAGACTATCTCGGCAATACACAGCAGCATTGAGAAATGGGTTACTACGTCGCCGACGACGTGCGGTGTTTGTGGCGCTCTTATGAACGTAAGACTGTGGAAAACCGCCGCGTGCTCGCAGACCTGTTCGATACGGTTTCGACGGGCACCCTTGGAAGCCCGTCTTCACAACCTGCTGGTTGACCCTCTGTCGATGGACCTCTTGATCTCAAGCGTATATGCTGCCGCTCTCGACGGATCCACTCTGGACTTGCTTCCACGCTGCCCCGTAGCCAAGGCGTCGTTGCCTACTGTCATCAACTCTCTGCCCGCGATGGAAACTCTGGCCAGAGCTCCTAGTCTTTCGCAAGCTCTACAAAATAGCCCTTATGCGGTGGATCAGGAGAGACTACTCTCATGGCTATGCCTGAACTTCAGAGGCTTTCTACGGAGCGTCCCGAGCGGGTTTGCGATCCCGAGTATGCCACAGACGCAGCAGTTCCTCCTTATGAACTCACACCATGAGCGAGAGAAAGCATTTGAAGCCCATCTGGGTGCTACTTCCTCTGCTGGTAGTGGACCTGTCTTCCACGGCACGAGTATTAGCCGGCTGTATCTCATTTTATCAGCGGGCCTGAGGAACGTGAGCAACACGCCGCTGATGCGCCACGGTGCAGCTTCTGGCCCTGGGGTTTACTGTGGGGACGAACAGGCCACCTCTTTGGGGTATTCGCAGGCTATAGGGAACAGCTGGAGCAACAGTGCCATCGACCAGCAGATGCGGGTGATGCTGGGCTGCGAGCTCGCCAAGTATCCGACAGTGAATACGCCAACCCATGTCGTCACGGACGAGACTAGAGTTCTGGTGCGGTATGTGTTTTTGCTCCCAGCAAACTACCACACTCCGCCGCGTCGGCATGTTGTGCCTGCTATGAGCACTGCTTTCGCCATGCTTAGATCAGGGAGGGCAACCTGAATTTCGTGGCAACTAGCCATCCAGAGGTGTCAAAGAGCCAATTGAGAGTTTACGGGGGATAAAATGACGTCAAATTCAATCTTTAATCTGTCATTTTTGGGTATTGTTTTGCATTCTCTTCACACTAACTACCTAGCTCCATAGGAATCATGTGCACGAGTCAACTCTTCGCCCCTTTTCCAACAACATGATCGTCGCTGGAGTGCCCATCCCATTTGTAAACAGGAACCCAATCCTTGAGATCTTGCCCCATTCTTGCCAGGTGATCCAGCTTTCCCTGCCTCAGCCTCTCGTCTGACTCTTCTTGTTGAACCTGGCCACGGAGCGAGTCAAGAACAACTGAGGCCACAGGGGCCGACTTCGTCCCAGACTCGGTCACAGCTGCAAGTTTCTCTTTGAACAGCTTGTCCGCTTCTTCCGGCCACGCATCGAGAGAGTTCTGCAGACCGAGTTGGAGCGCTTCATCCAACCTTCTCTGCTCCTCTGCCAAACGCGCAGAAATCTTGCTTTCCAACTCCCATGGATCCGGATCGTTGTCGGAGCCACTTGGGATAGAGCCTGCAGTGAAAATTACAAAAAGGAGGCTGAACAGACTGTGGCAAACGTCTTGGGCTCTGTAGATTTTCAGAAGTTCTTTTGGCGCCCGATCAAGTTGACCAACAATAACGACTTCGCAGAATGCTCGTACCAAAAGGCAGTAAGAGGCCCAGCCAGCCATATGAGATTCCTGAATTACTGGAGTTAGCTGGTGATCTAGACCTGTCGGGAATAACGGGCAAATTAAATACTTCTGTGAATCGTTCCAAGCACCGTTGCATGGCTGGGTCATCGCCATGTTTGAAAGGTTCCCACGGTGAGAGGAATTTCTTGCCATGTTCTGGCACTAATCCCACCATAATCAAGAGCATGGTGGCGAAGTAGAGAGCTGCGAAGGCAACGTCAAACCCACTCCGAGCCGCCGCTATAGAATCTAATGTTTTGATGTCGACGAAATCCAGCCAGGCGAAGCATAGGGCGAACTGGAGACCCAGCTTATATAGGCCTAAGACCCAGAGAGTGCCAGCAAGAATCAGGTCACATCTCGAGACGGCGACCTTTGGTGTTTGGTGTCGTAGGAGGTTCAACCAGCAACCGCATAACAGGAAAATATCAGATAGTGTTCTCCAGACAATGTTCAAACTCTGAAAGACGATGTAGTTATATGTCACCGAAGTCCCCGCTTGCTGCACTGTGAGGTCAAGGCAGTGAAGGAGCAAGTAGCTTGAGAGGGTCAGCCATCTTTCAGTGCCATATTATACATGCGTTCACGTCCACGTTCACTGGAAGACTTACAGGCAAAGTAACGCCATTCCTACGTATAACAGCCGCGTAATTCTCCAAGAAGAGGGCACGCTCAGAAAGGAGCAGATGGTGATAGTAGTGATTACAGTCGTGACCAGCCAGAGCCAGACAACGGTCCCGATACCCGGCCCGATACCTCGCGTGGGGACATACCAGAGGCCTTTCATGTCTCCTGAATGTGCTGTAAATATGATAGGATTATGAGGACCAACACTCCTACACGTACACATCTCAGACAGGGCAAGGAGACTGTCTGCCTCGGACTGCCTCCTCTCTGAGCCCCCCGATTACTGCATCAGCGGTACCGCCCACGAAAGTACATTTCACAGTACTTTGGACTACTTTGTCTGGTTGTCTTTGTTTTTTCTGCTAGGCTCTATCCTGACCGGTTGCTTAGCCTTAAGTTCCCCGCGCTGATTATGCAGCATGACCATGTTGCAGCTCAGCCGCAAAGTGCATATTGTGTCTCGACCATGAAATAGCAAGCCTCAATCTCACTAAAAGGTGCCATGGAGGGGTAACCAGGTTGAAAGACTCAATCAAATGGGTTGAAAATAACTACCACTACGCATTACATCCCAGTAAATACCTCACACGGCACAACTGTGTGCTTCTGCGTTGTCTCTGACCGCCCATCACCAATCCGCTGTAGCCCTGGAGACGCCACTGTGACCACCTGGACTTTCTGACCCCTCCTCTCCTCTCCATCCTCGCAGTCGATGAAGCCATTGATCCCGCCGATCACGACCGTCTGGCTGCGTTCCGCGGTAAGCAGAACTAGCCTAGAAGGATTGACGCCAAACTGCAGCGCCAGCTCATAGGCCAGACCTGCTGCTGTGCGCATTTCGCCCTGCAGTCCGCTCTGTAGCTGAGTGCCTGCGATGACCGAGAGTAGGGAAATGATCTGCTCCGCCACATGGGTAACGTTGTTGTGACCCAGCTGGATAAGGCTTCCAGAGCCTCCATCGGTGGCAGCAGCAGCCAGCGTCTGAAAGGTAATGGAGCGCCAGCGATTTGCCACCTCGTTACTGTGAAAGATATCCAGGTCTAAGAAGTAGTTAGCTCGCTTTGCCAGCAATACAAGTATCGAAGGCTTCTCACCAGGGTCTGTCGAGCCATCAAGTCTGCTTCTCCATGCACGGTACAACGCTGTAATCTCGGCTGCCCCTCTGTCGGGCCCGAAAGCGCCAAATCCGAATGGCAGAGAAAAGAATCCCGCTTGGAGGACCGACCAGACTCGCCACCTGAGCCAGAAATGTGGTCTCCCCTTCACCAGGCTCAGCGAGTTATCTGGATCAAGACGGTGACTGAGCACTTGAGAGGAGATATCAACTGTTGTCGCAATAGTCGCTGTGGCATTGTCAACAATGCGACAAAGCTCACGGAACTGTGTTCGCAACTTCTCGTCAGGCCAGGCCTGGCTCTTGTCACCCGAGACCAACAGCTGTGCCTGTAGATTTCGCTTCTCATTGTTCAGCCTGGTCTCGAGAATGTCAAGGTCGCGGGAGTGGTCGAGAACGAGCTTGTCGACTTGTTCGTAATGCTTCCGCACAGCATGATCCAGCTCTGCCTGTTTGGCCTCTAGCCTTCTTGTAGTCTGTTCCAACTCCGCATTCCTCCTGTCAAGTTGATCCGAGAGCCCCGTGATCTGCTGATAGAGAGTCTCTTTCTCTCCCTCAAGCTCCCCAACACGGTAGTTCCTCTCATTAATCGTCTCGTTCAGCGAGTCCCTGAGGTGGGCGATATCAGTGGCGGCCTGCCTCCCCCATTCGAACAGTTCTCCAAGCTCATCCTCACCAACGATGCCCGATCTTTGAAGTTTGGACCTTAGTAATTCATCCCGAGCTGCTAAATCCAGGAAATGTCGAATGCGGCCGCGGTACGCTTTCTTGACCGACTTGGCAGTCTCCTCGGTCTTGTTTGAGCCGTGTCCTGCGAGCGATTGCAGCCAGTTCATTTTGGGACGAAAGGTTGGGCCGTGGAAGTGATGAGCACAATGACTGCGAGTACGATGAGAACAAGGTAAAAATGGACCATGTATCGGGCTTCACTTTTATCATGGTGTTTGTGAGAAAACGAGGCAACACAGGACGGAAATGGGTTCGCACGCTGTCAGCTCCCCTCCATGCTCTCAGGCTCGAATGAAGCAGATCTTTAGCCCTGATGAAGTGTGGCGTGAAGGTAAGCGCGCGAGAGCCGTGCGCCTAACCACACACCCTTTGGGTCTTCGGGGACATGGATTTAAGCCCGCCAATACCTGCGGCAACACCAGAGCAGACCACTGGTTCCATATTACGGTCGAGAATACACAGCCTGCTATTCTTGGGGCTCACCTTGTAGACAGCATCGCGTACAGAATGGCCCATCGATCACAGTTACCCCCGTTCCCGCCATTGGGACGCGTCCATACGATCGACTACGAAGATGAAATATTCGTAGAGCCGCCCAGAGTCAGACACCAGGAGTTTGAGCCTCCGCAGAATTGGGACAATGGGCGAGAGAACCGCGTTGTTCTTGGACTTGATTATGGCACTACAAGCACCGGTAAGCTAGGCTTTTCTGCGCCTTCATCTGTTCGGTCGCTGAATACTACAAAGGCCTGTCATACATGCAGCAGAAAACTCTAAGTGAGCCCGACTTCAATGATCTCGAAGTATTCACAGGATGGAGTGGTGGCAGCGGTAATCCCAAGATTCCGTCCGAAATATCCTACTCCAAGGCGACGAACCGGAGCCGCCAGCCAGGCAAAGACGCTGAGCGGCACAAGCTCGTGCTTCACTGGACCAAACTGGAGCTCGAGACTCGCCGTCCCGCCACGGAGTTGGAGGCACTTCTGGAAGCTGTGCAGGGTCTGAGTCTCGTCAAGCGACTGCGCGAGGTTGCAGATGCCGATATCAACCATGAGGCGCCGACACACTTGACTAAGAGTCCGTCGGACATTGTCAAGGATTTCTTGCTCAAGATTGCCCGACAGTACTACCTTCACATGAAGGGACAGTCGTCTGCCTTGATAGGCGGCCAAATTCCACTCGACGTTGCTTTAACCCATCCCGCTGTCAGTCACCTTTTTTCCACTCCAGAAATATCCACATTGTCCCCTGTCTATGCTGCCGGATTCAACTGACTCGTGAACTTTGACAGGAATGGGGTTATGAACCACTGAACAAGCTGTATCGTGCTGCAACGGGTGCGTTTCACAAACAGATGTTTCCAACTCTTCGACACGTTTATTTTGTTCCCGAACCGGAGGCTTGTGCCTTGTTTACCGTGCAACAACTCATCCGCAATAAGGAGGACAGTCTCATCCCTGTAAGCTGCCCTGTCCCTCAGGAATACTATATGATTAACGTTCCCTGCCAGGGGGAGTGCTTTGTGATCTGTGACGCCGGGGGTGGCACCGTAGATCTAGCCACGTACCGAATCGACAAGATCAACCCCCTTGAGATATCAGGAGTTGCTCCTGGTACAGGTATGTCAGCCTTCTCAGCCCCATTCTTATCCATATCATAGTTAATAGTCTAAAACCCGTTTCTTATCACAGGAGCCTACTGTGGAGCTACTCTCATTGACAGGGCTTTTATCCGTTGGCTCAAGTCCATCACAACAAACCTTGACATTCTTGACGACGAGGTTGGCACTGGGGGCCACTTTCTACTCACGCCTGAGAGAAAAACACTTCTCAACAGATTCGATCCGTTCAAACACCAATTCACTGGGAGTGAAACCAATATCCTCACCCTGGCAAGTGGGATCCAAGTGAAGCCTGAAACACCGGGCTTCAAGAATGGCCTCCTTACCATTGATTCGTAGGTGGTGACTATTTGTTGACTTGATGAGTTGATACTGATTGGGAGCAGGGATAGAATGAAAGGGTTCTTTGACGAGTCCTTAAACGGAACTCTCAGACTCATTGCAAAGCAAGTCGAGGGAGCTACAGTGAAGGGGGAGGTCGTCACGGTTAGGTTCTCTGGAGTGGGCGCATGGAAAACAACGCTGACAAATCTCTCTCTGCAGAAAGTCTTCATGTCTGGCGGTCTGTCGCAAAGTGAATATCTCTTCAGGATGGTACAAGAGTGGGCACGAAATAACCCCAACGAAATGGAGGTGACACGACCTGAGGAGTGGTATGTCTAGTTCACTGTTGATTACGATCCCCGAGCAAGCTGACAGATAGTAACAGTTGGACGGCTGTCACGCAAGGCTCTGTTCTTCGTGTAATGGGCCTTGGGGCCAGCCAGCCAACGGCAGTTCAAGCGTGTCCGCGACACTACGGCATCGCAGCATCTGAGGAGTGGAGTCAGTGGCGACATGGAGGTAAGGGCCAGAAGAGTCCCGTAAAGGATCAAGTCCATGGCCACAAAATGGCCGTCGGTCAGATCACCTGGCTGGTACGAAAGGGAGACGTGATCATCCCAGACAACCCCATCAAGACGACACAGCCTGTCACTTGTGCCTTCAAAGACGATTATCTTGGGGGCAGCAGTACCGCAAGAATCACATTCTGTGCCACGACAATGACTGACGCTCCGACTGCACTAGACCAACTTCCAGAAGGTAAGCCAAAACCCCAGGAGTTCGTACTCCGAGCAAGGCGGCTGACAGCCTTTTAGCGAGCAATGAGCTTCCCGTGCTGGAGGTCAAACTAGACGATTTGCCCTCGTCATGTCGGCAGAAAAGATCAGGCTACACCAAGGTCTTGATGGACGTGGAGATACGCGTTGGATACAACAACGGCAAGGGGGTGAAAGTGAGAGTGCTCTGCGATGGCCGGGAAAAGGCGAAGTACTCGACTAACCTATGAGATAATGGGGCTCCGGGGAGGGACGGATGAGATCGCCCGGCTAGATAGTGAGAGGCCCTTTGTGACTGCCAATAAATCCCGCCTTCAAGCCTCAAGCTGCATGTCTACCTTGCCTGAGGCCCCCGGCATGACAGATGCCTCGGCGAACCATGCCATCCCTCTTATAACTACAAGCGTGTATCGCTTTAGTAAATAGAAAATCAAGTACATGAACTCGAAGTATCCTGGAAACGCTAGAAAGTCCTGCATGTTTGCAGCCTTGTATGCAAGCCACGCCATCATTCGGTCTGATAACGCCCCGGCGGATATGCAGGCTGGATCACCCGTCTCAGAACATCACTGCCAGTTTCTACTGTCTGCTTGAGCCCCATTCATGGCGGGATACCCGTATCTGTTTCTTCATGCTTTCCCTCCTCGATACTCATGGAGGCCTGGCACTTGAAGTCAACGCCCGACGACCTCCTCTCATATCCCGTCGCAGCACTCAACGTCACAACTAAGAGGTGGCGGCTGCAGCCATTCCCGGCCAATCTCGTAGGCATCAAGGGATCCTGGGACCGCGAGAACACTACCAAAGGCTGGCCTAATGACACGATAATCTACCCCTGTGGTAGCTCTCTCTGTGAATGGACCCAGCCCTGCGAAAACTTCTCATGTGCCATCACGATTGAAGGCATCGGTCCAACGAAAGTCGGACCAGCACACTCAAATATTATCGGCCTCACCCACGGTCTCATCATCTTGCTCATCCTTTTCATCACCACAAGTCTGATCATGGGTTGCCACCACTCGATCCCAAGCCCACCGCCTAGCCGTGATGGTCACCGGCATGCCATTAAGGATGACCGGCCCCGGCCAGCCGAAGAGGCCATTGGCTTAGAGTCACGACCACCACGCCAGCCACTGCGACATCCCCAGCCCTCGACCATCAAGCACGACAGCTCCATCAACAAATACTACAAGGCACCGGAGCAGCAACCGAGTCAGCGGCCCATCGAAATTAGCTGGGACTTGGTAGTGAAACCGCACAGCAAGTCAGGGTCTTCCTGGCGTGACGACCAACGGCACTGGGCAGAAGAAACGCGACAGAAGGGTCGGCAGATAGAACGCTGCATGGCCCTACTGCGTGAGATGTACGCCTTGGACCTACAGGCATGGTCCATGGAGGACGTTGCACTGCGCGAGGGGGATAGAGAGGTCCGAGTTCGTTTATGGGGGCGGGTAGAGCGTATCTTCCTGGAGGTGTCGGATGTGATCGCCAGTTGGAGAAACGAAGGAACACGGGAAGTACCTGGGCTAAGTTATTGGAGCGAGGAAGAGAAGAGAGTGATTGAGGCCATTTTCCAGACTGTCCAGGAGCATCTTGAGGGCAGGCGTTTGGGTGGTTCTGAAGAAACTGAAGAAACTGAAGATGATGCGGCCTTTGACTTTTGGTCCAAGGATTAATCTTGCCCTTTTCAACCCCTATTTTTTCCTTAAATCGGCTCATTTACTTCTAAAATACAAGCCTAACCTGCTGTTCCTACATGCTGTTCCTACATCCTATGTGTGCGAGGACGGTAGAAAAATGAGAAGATCTCTCTGATCCTGCCGTGGCTTGAAGAGGTCACGAAGCATGTCATTTGTTTCCAGATGAATACTTTATGGAGTTTAGAAGGGGTATTGACAATAGCTCCCTACAGTTTCATCGATCTTCAGGCTCGGTTGACCCTTCGAGGGTCGGGCAGTAACTAGAATAAAGAACAGACTCTGGAGTTGTATTTAGACCTTGCCGAATACCGGGAGAGCAGATCAGGAAAACCAAGAAAAAGAAATACAACTTCTATTTCACACTTGACAATGTATGGTGACAGAACTAAAATATTGAGGCCAACGAGATAAGATTAATGTATTTTCATTGTGTCATGGGTCAAAACTCTTGCCCTTGCCAGCCAATCTCCATTCCAAAAGACCTTGCCCTAGAGAAGGTTGAGACATCACCGTTGAGACATTTGATAACCTACCTACCTTAAGATGAAGATGAAAAGTTTTGGGGAAAAAACCCCTCTTCTTCGCCAGTCCTTGAGATATAACTATATGCCTTAAATCTCACGTAGGTAGACAATTTCAAAGCAACAACGAACAGTGCAGACACCTCCAGGGATTTACATCTCTCTGACATTACTCCACCACGACCACCAGTGCCTGATTAGGATAGGGTTTTCTAGTACCGAGTAGTATTCCCCATAGCAAATTATATATCTGTTGTTAGAACACTAGTGCACCGGAAAGTACAACAACCATAATTCAAGCTCTTCCACCCCAGCAATGAGCGAATTGTCGCCGCCCCCTCACAGCAGCAAATTTCTTGTTTCGAAATGTGGGAGGTTCGGTTGCAATTTGATCCTTGCGAACCAACACAAGATCCACACAATGCATCTGTACGCTCCTCTCACTGGCTGTCATGAAGGAGGTCATTTCTCCCCGCATGAAGAGCAAGGGTCAAACGTGGGGGCCTGGTTACCATAACCGATCACCTGTCTCGAAGTCTGAGCGGGATCTTTCTTCTTTCTGAAACCCATTTTCTCTTTTCGACAACTCTCTCCCATCATTCAAAAGCCTCGGCTCCAGTTTCAGTCTTGTACAGCGCCATGTCTAGCCCAAAGTCTAAGACAGCCTCCCCAGCCTCCAGTCCCAAGTCTCCAACAGGGGCCGCCACGTCAGCTCCAATTGTAGCGGTGCGTATTACGCCCCCTCGGTTGCATTTCCCCTAATCTTGGTGCGACCGCAGGACCCGGAGTTCGCGGGAGGCGATCATGACGATGAACACTCAGTGTTGAGGTAGATACCTCTCTTATGTGAAGATTGTGCGTGCGCGTTGACGTATTGTAGCCAGGAAATTGAGTCGACAGCTTCTCTAACGGACAGCATCCGGGACTTCCGAAATATCCACGGTCGCACATACGGGAACTCCAAGACGACCGAGTACTGGTGAGACTTCCGTAATCGCAAAATGCGACAACTGGCATGATATCGCTAGCGGAGCTGACATGAATCGACAGGGCACCTAACGACGAGCGCCAAAATGAGGGTCTAGACATTACGTGAGTCCATGAATGCTCCGACAGCACGCTCTGTATGATGTCTCGGTGTGCCATTTTCGCTCAACGGTTTTACAGACACCACTATATACTTCTTTATTTCGATAATAAGCTTCACCAAGCGCCAATTGGCAGCCATCCGCAGGCCCGTAACTCCTATCCTGGGTATTTAGAAACCTAAATTAATAGTTTATTAGCGCGTGTTGGATGTCGGAACCGGTACCGGTATCTGGGCCATGTCAGCTTCTCACAAGACTATACCCGCGGCCTTTGTTAACATCTTTACAGTGACTTTGCCGACCAGTTTCCCTCAGCCCAAGTGATCGGCACCGATATCTCCCCCATTCAACCTTCTTGGATCCCCCCAAACTGCGAGTTCCACATCGACGACGCCCAGCTTGATTGGACCTGGCCAACTGATCACTTTGACTACATCCATATTCGTGACCTTTACGGTAGCATTGACGACTGGTCCGCTCTCTACGCCAAGGCTTTCCGCCACCTCAAGCCAGGAGGCTGGTTTGAGGACCTTGAACTCGATATCCGTGCCCATTCGGATGTAGTGACAGACCCTGAGCACATTTATCACCGCTGGAATGCCGTCTTTCAAGAGGCAGGCGAAAAGATGGGCAAGACGTTCAAGATTGCCATCGGATCACGAATGAGAGATCTCATGGACGAGAGTGGCTTCGTGGAGGTCACGGAGCGCAAGTTTAGGCTTCCAATGAGTGCATGGGCATCTGATCCAAGGTTAAAAGAGATTGGGTCATTTGTGCAGATGTTTGTTGACGGGGGATTGGAGGGCTTCGGGCTATTCCTCTTGACGCAGGTCATGGGGTGGCCGTATGATAAGTGTCAGGTGTTTATTGCCGAGATGAGGCAGGCTTTGAGGAATAAGAAGCTGAACCCTTATTATGAGGTGTAAGTGCTCCAGGCTCTAGAATTTGAAGCGTTTTACTAACTAGACACAGGACTTTGGTTTACGGAAGGAAACCAGAGGAAGCAACTACTACTCAATCCTAGATAGCATTAGGGTCTTGTTTAGTAAATTCTTTATTACTGTGGCTGATGGCCTCTTCTGAGCACATTGTTGGTAACAACACTGGAGTCTATCTACGCGACAAACGCTAGAACTCTTAGCAGGAGACATGTTCAGAATCCCTACAAGAATATTTGTGTAATGTCTATGAACTGAGGTCCAATAGACCCAGATATCAAGGGTGCCTCTAGAATTATTGCCTGCTATTCACTGCCATCTGGCCAGTGATCTTGTCATCGCTCCCCGCAACAGTAGGCTCTTGCGCTGCTAGCTCAACGGGCTCTGAAAGCTTGGCTTCCGGATCAATGGCTCCGGGCATGCGGTCGTGATACTTCTTTGCAGTGTGCTTGTCAACCTGCAAATGTAATTAAGTATGTAAAAACAGAGGACTGAGCATAATTCATACCTTGTACACCAGCCACATGTAACAGAACATGACGAAACAGCAAACGAGGAGAACAATGCAGCCCTTTTTCCAGTATGGTGTGTCAGCTCCCGAGTAGAAAAGGATGCCCCAGAATGTCCACAACACCATTGAACCAATGTTCATGGAGTACAGTGTGACGCTCCGGACAGCATCGTCACCACTGCGCTGCAGAATGAGGCCTGCCCATCCGAAGATCAAAGGGTTCACAGCATAGGCTGTACCACTGAGATAGAAGGCGAAGAATGTTCCCGCGAAAGGGATATCGCGAACGAGAAGCATGGACCCAACCACAACTTGGAAGAGGATGGCTACAATAGCCGCCGGAATTCGTTGACCAGTGACATCCATATGCCAAGCCGCGAGCATGTTTGCTACAATACCGACGGCCTGGACACCAAGGGGATAGGTGTTGATCTGGGTCTGGGTAAAATGGTTGGAATGATGCTTGAGCCAGAGAAGGAAGTTGTTCTGGAAGGGAAAGGCTTCAATGGCGGCGCACACTGGGGACCAGAAGAAAAGAACCCAGCTAGTCTCGATGTTAATGGGACAGAAACCCGATTACCTGGAGGACTAAACTTACAAGATCGGTGACATCAATACTCGCTTGACAAGGGAGAGTGGCATGATATTATGTCCATCTTCACAAATGGCTGGAAGGCGAGAACGTGCCAGCTTTTTCTCATCAGCAGAGAGATACTTGGCCTGAGTACGGTCTGGTGTATCAGGGAAATAGAGGAACCCGAAAACGGCGATGGGGAGTGTGATGATGCCATCTAAAGTGACGCCAGTTAGCACAGATCATGTTAGGCGGCTTTGTGACATTTACCAATAAGGAAAACCCACTGCCAGCCTTGCAGCCCGCTCATGCCGTTCATGCCCTTGTGGATGGCTGCCATCATGACGCCAGCAAACATGGTTCCGACTTGACCGGATGCAGTGAACAGTGCCGTGCGTTTGGAGATTTCATCGGGCTTATACCATGAACTGATAATGTAAATCGCGCCAGCGTAGGTGCTAGCTTCGGCCAGGCCTAGAAAAAAGCGAATGACACATAACTGTGTCACAGTCTTGGCAGCTGCGCTCGCCATCTGCAGCAGTTAGCGAGAGCACATCGTGGTGAAATGGGGCAACTCAATACAGTCAATGCAGCCCAAATGACGACCATGGACGGGAACCAAATCCTTGGGGCAACCTTTTGAATGACGATGCCGTGAGGAAGTTGGCCGATGGCCATGCTGTTGCATCTATCAGAAAACTTGACTGAAGTATTAGGGGTCTTTTTTAGTCTTACCCAGCAGTCGTGACTGCGAGAACGTTGCTGTAATCTCCACCAGTCATGTTCAAATCTTCCCGGAGGCCGGCAACCTAAATGATATGGTTAGATCTGAATCAGTTTGCGGTACAATATCATCATACATAGGCATTAGCGAATGCGGCACGATCTACTTCAATGTGAGCTCATCTTCTCGACTATGAAAACTTGTTTCAGTAAATTCATTCATACCGAGGAAGTTGAAAAAGTAGCTGAAGCAGCAGTAGACCTGTTCAGTGTGAGTTTCAACTCAAGCAAACTGAGATCAATCTTCTCACCATGATGAAGAAGTCTATCAATAGAAGTTAGTCATGTAGAACAATATTTTAATTCCAGCGGTTCGCCTACCAAGCTTTCTGACTAGCCTCCTCTCTTCTTTTGTGCTGGCCGCAGCGCCAAGGAAGAATGCTATGAAGGTTAGTGATTGTGTAATGATGAGGCGGTACATGAGGTTCTTACTCCTGACTCTGGAACCGATCGCCTCGTTCTTCGAAGCAGTGTCCATCGTGAAGAGCCTTTCACGTGAATTTAGATGGAATAGGAGGGCACTGAGTTTTTAAATCGCTGGTAGGCGCGAGGAGAAAAAGAGTAGACACCTAGCCAAGCACAGGCTTATCAGATCTGGGGAGGTTTATATAGGTAGTTATCTGATCCTCCCATGCTTCTTGGCCCCGCTGTACCGCTTGAAAATTTTCATCAGATTAGATATGTGATTTGGCCTTTATGGTTATTTGTATAGCCTTCTATAGCTACCCACATCGTCTTGTATTGTGCTAGTCGTTAATGGTAGACCGAGCTGTTTGAAGCATCCACAATATTTTAAGACCTTGCTAGACTACCATTCGCTTAGGTTCATGACAAATAGGCGTATTCCTTCCGATTGGGCACTAGCGATGAGATTGGCTGCCTCGTAACTTTATCTCGTATTTGCAGCCAACCCACCAATTATCATCCATTCAACAAGGATTTTGATGTAACTGTGGTTGGCTGCCGCCCTCATTGTGGCATTCCTGGTGACCAGGGGAACCCCGCAATGAGAGATTTCCTCACTTCTATCTCCTCTCTTCTTTAGTCTCTGTCGTCTTCCCACACCTAATCTCTACGACCCAAGCCATGTCATCACCGCCAGAAACCGGCAAGAGTCCGAGAAGCTCCAAGGGCCCTGAGAGCCCTAAGAGCATCGGATCCGACGCTGCAGAGGGTTCCACTGGCGTTGGTATTCTTCCGGCTTCTCACTGGCAACAAGCTCCTCAGGTGTGCAGATTTGAGTTCATGGCGACCGAGGGCGATCCACCTCGATCAAGTCTGAGCTAGGAGGCTAACGATGCGCTAGGACGACGATGTGGGCGACAATTCGGATGCCGATTCCACAACCGGCTTGAACATCGCGTCTTCGACAAGCTCAATCTCGTCTAGCATTTTTGAGTATCGAAAGGTTCATGGCCGAACCTACCACCGCGAGATGGGAAATGCGCAGTACTGGTAATGATTTCCTGATGTGCTCTCCTGTTGATGACTGCTGACCTAAGAAGGGGAGCCAACGATGAAAAGCAGAGCGAGTTTCTAGATATTAAGTAGGTCACAGCCATTTCTTGCCAAAAAAAAATTGTGGTATCGCTCAGGCACTGATCGGGCCCCAGCCACCATGCTTTGACTCTTGGCATTAACGGCAAGCTCCATCTTGCACCACTGGAGAAGGAGAAGGTCCAAGTAAGCATATTTGCCCCGCCCACAGACAATCTAGACGGCGCTAATATTTATCCCTTGCTCAGAAAGTAATTGACATTGGAACCGGCACTGGTATGTAAAGGATCAAAGGACGAGGGCATGTCACTATTGGACTTGGAGCTGACTGACATTTTCCCATCGAAAAGGCATTTGGGCCATGTAAACCTCCAAGTACCCCACACCCAGCATGTCGATAACTGATACTGAGGATAGGGATTTCGCGGACGAGTACCCCGGTGCAGAGGTCATCGGGACGGATATCTCGCCAATACAGCCTTCGTGGGTTCCGCCGAACCTGAAATTGTACGTTTCAAAGGAGCAGGAACCGTAACAACATCGGGAACCGTCGGTCATGTCTACTAACGCGTGCTTCCCATATCAGTGAAATCGAAGACTGCACCCAGGATTGGACGTTCCCTGCCAACCACGCCGACTACATCCACATGCGCTGGCTTGTCGGTAGCATTCCTGACTGGGATAAACTCTTCTCTCAAGCCTATCGATGCTGCCGACCAGATGGTTGGGTAGAGAGCTTTGAACCATCGCCCTTCTTCACTAGTGATGATGGAACTGTCAAAGAGGAATCCGCACTTGGTCAGTGGGGCAAGTTCTTCATTGAGGGCGGTAAAAAGTTTGGCATGAACTTTACTATTGTCGAAGATGACGTCCAGGTGAGAGCCATGGAAGCGGCGGGCTTTGTGGACATCCAGGTATTTGAGTACAAGGTGAGAATCCACTCTTCTTGACGAGTTTAAAATCTAACCTGAGCGAAACGCCCAGACACCAGTTGGAGGTTGGCCTAAGGACGCTCACTTGAAAGAGTTGGGTCACTTTGGCCGACATGTTGCGTTATCAGATACTGAGGGTGTCGTGTTGTTTATGGCCAATACGTTGGGCTGGACCGAGGCTGAAGTCCAAGTCTACATCGCCCATTTCCGCAAGGAGATCAACTCCGGCAAGTATCATCCCTACTATAGGCAGAGGGTAGTATGGGGTCGGAAGCCGCCTTTGGCTGAGTGAGCAGAGATACTTCCTTCATCATGTTTCTCTCAAGTAGCCACATTAACCAGTCTCAATTGAGAAATCTGGTTGGTATTGTCCTTGGAAGCTAGTTGATCTCTCGTAAAGTAACAGCAATAGTTGATGTTCAGCGGTTGTATTTACTGCATTCCTTCCCAGTCTCTGCCTGTAGCACTACTTCTATCGCCCTGCAGGTTCGTGAAACCCATTTCCGCAGTGTTCCACCCAGGAACATGTAATGAAGACACGTCTGCTGCCTGCGCGGTAGCTTCAAACCAGGAGTCATCCAAAGTAATGATTCGATCCATCTCGGCGAACCTCTGGTCCATCAGAGCCTGCGATATGGCCAGTAAATCTTCTGGTAGCTCCTGAACGTCTGGATTTGCCGCGGTGAACGGAATACTGTCGACGTGTTCCGGCTGACGAACCGCGCCTGTTATCCTAACTGGCGGGTTTGTTCCCGTTGAGATGTTCTGTGGCTGCGCGGGCGGGACATGTTCTTGAGCAGTCATAGAATGAGGAGGCATTGAACCCAGCCTCTGGCCGGAGATAGAAGTTGATATGGCTCTTGGGTCATCGTTGTCGTCCCCTGTCCGTGGGTTTTGAGACAGAGATTGATGGCACTCGTGATGACTGGTCGCCTGTTCTATATCCTCGGCGTAGTCGAGTACTGCAAGATCATATGTCACATCTTTTCGACATATCTCGTATGTGTTTCTGAGATGCGAGGCGTATTTCCCAGCCAGGTTGAGAAAAGGGCCCATGTCACCACCAGTCACACCCGCCCAGCGTCTAGACATGTTCTCAAGGCTACGAACAAGCACCCAGAATTCGGGTATCAGAGCTTCGTTACAATGACGAGAGTGAACTAAATCCTCATCAGCGGTCATCATCACGGCTTGTGCTATGTCAGGACTCACCCAGTAGAAGCCTGGCGCTGATGAACGTACAGAACGCTATCTGTGGCGCGACGACGATCTTCTCAGGGCACACTCTGAGCCATGTCTCAGCGATGTTGCTTGTCTTGGTTGCCGCCAGTCGACAGGTCTCGGCACTGCATGCACTTGGCAGTGGAATGACCTGGCGCTGTCTACTTGGAGGATAGGCGATGCGATGATGTAGAAGGATCATGGAAGTATTGTGCGTAACATGTGCAAGAGTCATGCTATGGTCCAGGTCATGAGGACCTGTGGACGTATCTGGAGCTCGGTTCGGATCTCTCCATTTCTTGGGTAGAAACATCTTCCAGCTACATTGACGAGTCGGCGATATGAAAGATAGGAGGGGAGAGTAAGGCTTACTGGACGAGTTGAAGGTCTAGTTCTTTGAACCGGGTCAACCAAGCTATGACCTGTTGTTGATCTTCGAAATCAACCTCGGGATAGAGAAAGCAGGTGGCAATCCGATTCAAGTACTCAGTTGCCTGAACAGCATATGAGAACCCACCCATTGACGAAGCACTCGAGGCTTCGTCTGCGATGCTTGGATTTCCAGCACTAGTTGCAACTGTAATGTTCGAATTACAAGTGTCCGCTGTCGAGACCTGTCCGCAAGTTGAACACTGGGTGTGAGCGAGTGCGTACGGGCTGCCGATTGCAGCGTCTGGTGGAACAGATATTGCAAAGTATGGGCAGACCACTGGTGTTTCCGCATACCAATACGACCCGTTTGCTGGCAGCCTACGGTTTATCTTGTCACTAGCGATGCCGGTGCTCCATCTGTCTCACGTCAATCAATATTCTTCCCATGCAATTGGGGTGGGATATCTCTTGCCCTGTTGTGATAGAGCAATATCTTTATTTAAGTGTCAGCATATTCTTACACACTTTGAGGAGGTAGCTTACCTGTCAAGGCTAAAGACGTTCCAGAATACACGTCGTCTTTCCTCTTCTTCAACCCAATCTATCGGAGTTGACAAGGGCATTTTAGGGACCAAGTACCGAGTCTTGGTGTGTTCCCCTTCCATTGTTAGCTGCAAGAAATCAACAGTCCTGGTCATAGAAGCAACAATGGGCCATGTCTCGGATGGCTCTCCATCTCCAATCTGGAAAAATGATGTCAACCAATGAAGAGGAAACAGCACTGGGGCCACGTCTCGAATGACGGGCTGAAACCACCTACGGTCGTAAAGGCCAAGATAACTAGCGCCTGTAGGTTCTCGATAGACAATGACCTCATAGCAGATATGAGTACCGAGTTGCGCCTTTCTTCGACAAGGCGCTTGATATCATCATCCGATAAACCATATCTTCCCCCGTCGACAAACCGCAGTGTTGCAACTAGCATTGCATCAAGCACCACACGTAGTCTTTGCCGGCCAGATACCTGCTTGATCTCTTCCCTAAAACGAGGGTAGTGTAGGACGGGAATCCAGTAAAAGACTCTGTCAAAGTAAAGCTGTACGAGCTCTTCGATGAGGCCTGGTGGAAGGGATCGGATTGTTTCGTTTGATGATAGCGTCTCTTGGCCGTGAGATCCCAATTGGTGACCTTGAACCCGTCTCCTTTTGTGAGAGCGAATCCCTTCATCGGGATCATCTCCGTCGCCGCTGAGAACTGATGCATATGGAGGATCGGGCCTCGAAGAAAATCTCTGGATCTCCGAGGCCAAGGAAGTAATAGCCCCTGTGAGATGAGCAATACTTGAGTTAACGCTGCTTGAGTCGAAGCTCGCTGTGGCGTTCTGTTGTATTGCTTGATCATGAAAAGCTTGCTCGAGCGTCTCTAAAATGCTTGAGCAAATGTACACCCCAGTGAGACCTTGTTTCCCAACACTTACCCAGACGTCTGCTCAAACCTTCAACAGCTCCAACTTTGACACCTGGTTTGTTTTTCTTTGCATCGTACACACAAGGCTCATCTGTCAACTTAGCACAAGGACCGAGAAGAGGTGGAGACTAGACTTACTTGACCGTTGACAATTGGCACAGGATGGTTGCTCTCTGGAGCACTTGAGCTTTCGGCGGCGACATCCGTGACATGAAGGTATTTCCGATTCCGTTGTGTTTGCTGGAGAAGGAGTCATGTCGTTGCATGGAATGTGATGGTGGAGATTCGGGCAACGGAGAAAAGAACATGTGGAATTAATGCGGGCTCCGAAGGCCTTTAAATAGTCCCCGCGGGGTAAACAAGAAATTGCGGGGCTTCGGCAGAGCTAAAGTTGGCCTAGTTCATCCCATACTACGTGTGGCTAGGGGTTCTTGAGTCATGAACTCGCCATAGCTATTTCCACATTGTCTTTCTTTCTAACAATACCTAACAGACGGCACAACTGATTCCTTTGCTTCTATATCGCCTGGCTTAGTTCAAGACCTTCCAGTATCCTTGATTTTATAACTTGGCGGTGGTCCCAGATAACTCTCTCCAATACCCCCAAAGTCCACCACCACCTTCTCGAGCAATACGTTC
Organism: Fusarium sp. MBC 438; assembly: GCA_030779245.1. NCBI lineage: Eukaryota > Fungi > Ascomycota > Sordariomycetes > Hypocreales > Nectriaceae > Fusarium > Fusarium sp. MBC 438. The sequence continues at coordinate 69,092 of JAPFTB010000263.1, forward strand.
TGATGGCACAGCCTAATCTTGACGACCTGCGGCCCAGGCTTGAGACTATCCACTTCATGTGACACATTCCAGACAAGATCGCTTGCCGCCTTCATCCAACCCTCGGCGCGCGGAACTCCCAACTTCAAGCCAAAGCGATTGCTGGCCTCTGTGTATTGCTCAATGTTGTGGTGTGTGACAGGTCCTTCATTCAACTGTAAGTCGTATGACAGGATGTCCTCAGCCGAGGTGGTGAGTGTGATGCCGAATTCGAGTGAAACTTTTGCTGTGTTGGTGTCTGAGAACTGGTAGAAGTGACATGTTAGGAATTCGGCTGTGTCGTTCACGTTGCGTGTGAGGTCCAATCCAACAGATCCATCTTCAGACCTACCACAGTCTAGCATGGCTAGGTAGTCGTGTCCGAAGATGCCGCTCGTAGCAGGCATAGAGACATAACCAGGGCCCTCGACGAAGCCTTGCTGAAAGGCATCAGGCACACGGCGTCCCACAATTGGGACGTGGATCTGCTCAAAATCGCCAATTCCAGATCTAATATCAATCAAAACTTCTTGATCAAAGTGGTCAGGGACCTCGGCCCAGTCGACAGTGACATGGACTCTCGCATCGTCCCTGCCGGGCACCAAGAACCCTGAGGAACTGGACAGTTGCAACCAAGCGTGAGGCGTCGATGCCGTCCAGTTAATCGTTGGAGTTCCACGGGTCCATATCTCAAACCACCTTGAAAGAGGACCGTATCGGCTCATGGTTCCCAGTGTCAACCCCGGCACAAGGTCACGGCGACTGGGATGCGTCCGTTCAGACTCCTCGTTAATGAGACCCGGACGGACGCCCTGATGACCCTCAACAGAGACACCCATCTGTCCGACTATAGGATTAGAGTCTTGACGCCGTTGCACATATCCCAAGCCTGTGATCATATCTCGAGAGGGCGCGTGCCAGGTGTCTTCAAATCCAAGATGTGTCTGCCTCAGCATCTGGTTCCATTTGCCGCCTAGCAGCGAGTGGTACTCGAGCTGCACATCAAAGTCCGCATCGAATAAATCAAGAGCACGCTGGGCCGTGGTATTGGCGGTGTTGCGTCTTTGTCGTGTGTAGAGTTGGTTGCGTGCCTGTATTACGCGTAGGGCGACAAAAATGTGGCTCGACTTGACAGGGTGTAGGATAAGCTGGTATCCGGCGGCCTTCTGCTCCTCCGTGAGGCGGTCATATACCGATTCGGCGTCCTTTAGAAGCTTCTCCCACCGTCCAAGAACAGTCTCGGCTTCATTGTAATGCAGGAGGGAAAAGGTGGTGGGCTCGACAAGTTCATGCTTGCGCAAAGAGACCAGCCGATCGTATCCGTGATAGACACGGCCGATCTCGCAACTCAGCTCAGAGCCAAAGGTCTTTTCTGCCGCCTCTTGGAGGAAGTGACCCAAGTTCTCTGATGTAATCCGGTTGATATCCCATGCTAGACTCATGGCCCATGTGATTGGTGTCTCCAGTGGCTTTAAATCACCCACATTGAAGATCCAGATCTGTCGAACATTGCGGTTGTACGCATGTCGAAGCTGGTGCCATGCTTTTCCCTAGAGGTTTCTTAGCAGCGGATGATGACAGGGAATAACCCAAGCATACCAGCGAGACACTATTTATCCACTTGTAGCTCCGTGGCAGACCGACGTACTCAAAATGGTAGTAGAGCTGGAGGCTGTTAGCAGTGATATCCCCAAGAGGACAAGTTGGAGACGTACACCAGAGCCACCCTTTCTAGCGGATTCTTCATTTGTAGGAAGACGGCGCATGGTGCCATTATTGTCATCTTGGAACAGCAATGTCACGTCCTCGGGAACATGGATCCGGCCAGTGTCGTAGAGCTGCTCAATGTCTCTGTATAGAGGAAGGAGTTCTGCAAGATGTCAGATCGCCTCAGATTCATTCAGTGTCTAACACTTACGTGGAATTTTGTCGCTGCTGCCATAAACATCACTGATTACCTCGCGCTGAGTCTTGATAGCATCCGAGATGGCTGCAGCTGGGTCAGACGCCTTGATCCTGCGGTCATACTCTCCTCTCATTCCAATGGTGAAGTATGACTCGTAACCTTTAGATCTTTGGGCTCCATGCTCAAAAAACTGCTTCATCTTCTCCTTGTTGTTGTCCCAGTCCCAAGTTCCCTCTCCGTTCTCAAGAACCCATTCGTTTGTGAGACGTTGCATTGGCTCATGGTGAGATGTTGACATGACAATGCCATATTCATCAGCTACCCTCTGGTTGTCGGGGTCATCGAGGAAGAAGTTTGCCCCCGGGTTTGGGTATCCAGGCCACATGGCGGGCCACATGAAGTTTGCCTGGCGATACTCATCAGTTTCCAGAACGTACTCAAAAGGATGCTTGCTTACCTTGAGGCGGAGCAAAAGTTCAAAAACCTTCTTGTAGAACTCGGAATTGTACTTGCCAAACTTCTCCAGGACCCAACCTGTCATAGCCGGAGCCTCATCGTTGAGAAAGATTCCTCGATACTTGATTGAGGGCTCGCCATGTGTCGTTGTCTTGGGGTTTGCATAGATGGCCGAGTGATATTTTGAGGGTACATCAGCCCACCAGTACCATCTGCGCCGGGTCAGTATTCAGTTGTCTATACTTCCTTGGCCGAATCACTTACGGGGATACTCCGATCTGCTCAGACAGTGTATAGATACCAAAAATGGCGCCCCTCTTGTCGCTACCAGCAATCACAAGTGCCTTATCAAAGTAGCCTGCGAGGGGTTGATCCACCAGGGCTGTGAGAAAAGACTCCCATTTCCCTCTGATGGCACTATACTGAACACCATTCTCTCTTTCAAGACGCTGCAATAACGGACTCGACTCAATGCACCCGACAATTATGGCTACTCTTGAGCCTCCTGTCGTGATGTCTTTCGAGTCTTTGACTGTGTCGACGGGGAGAGGATCTTTCTTTGTTACCCTGGCAAAATCCTGGGATAGGTTGCGAGCAGCTATCTTCACGCCAGCAAAGTCGGAATCGTCGACAAGAATGGTGGCGTTGACGAGATCAGTGCCACCGGGGCTGAACTCGATGAATTGTTTTTCAAACATGGTAAGGCGTTTGTGTTTAGGATGATTCGAGCTAAAGACAGTACCTCAGGCCCTTGCTTGACCCCTCGCAGAAGTCTTATATCATCCGGGGATACAGCTCCAGTCATGATTTCTCCACTCTTATCCCACCGTGTGTGGAGTTGATGGCATCTCGGATGATCATTGAGGTGGAGTTGCTGTTGCATCATGAAGCGGATGAGGAGCCGGGCCAATTGTAATGCAGAAGCCAACCCGAGGGCTTTTGCTCAATTGCCCGTCCACAACAAGAGATGGAGTTTGCTCGGGTTCGGACAATTGGCGTGGTGACATTGGTGCGGGCTCCGAGGACTGAGGGGTTTATCCCTGCGGTGAACAGCCAATAAGAAGCAGTGGGTGACTGAAGGTGCCGGACTCGGGATAATGAAGACGTCTTTTTTTCACGAGAGCCGAAGTGTCACAGGTCGAGAGAGCGCAACGCATGAGTCGTGCACCTAAACGAAGAGCGAGAGGGGCTATTGAGCCATTCCTCTCCTGGCGTAGTCATGGTTCTTGCCCTTGGTTGAGTACGACTTCGTTTGATCCTGCTCCGATTCCCCACGACCCTCCTTCCCCATGACTCTGACCTTGTTCTTCCCCGTGGGGCTCCTTCTGGGGAAAGAAGAGGGTGTCTTTCGAGTTGACATTGAGACTCATCGATTCATATAAAGTCATCCCTCTGTCCATCACTGTGCCCATTGTATCGGCCAACCTGATCAAGTTATCATCTTCTTTCGCCATTCCTCTCAAACATCATGAAGCCAGACCACAAAGTCAACACGCCTATCCACGCTGAAGATGGCGAAGTTGGCAAGAACCAAGCGAACCTCGATCTCGTCGATAACGAAGTTGCACAATATGTTGCCGAGTCACGAGTCCAGATCGACGAGGACACAAACAAGCGTCTCAAGAGGATGATAGACAAGCGCATTTTGGTCATCATGGTCGTCACCTACTTTACCCAGTCACTTGATAGAGGCACTATGTCGTTTGCCTCGATCATGGGCATAATTGAGGATGCGAACCTTGCCCCGAACCAGGTTTGTTAAACGAACGTCGAGGTTTCGTTGAATCAAGCACATCTGACTGGTTGTAGTACTCGTGGTTCACCACCATCATGTATCTAGTCGTTCTTGTGGTTGAGTATCCTGTAGGCCATCCATCGACCTCGACAAAAACAGTGGATTTGACCTTGCTAATGTGTGTTAGGAAAATTACCTCCTCCAACGTCTACCGATCGCAAAGTGGCTGTCGATCAACATCATTCTCTGGGGCACCACATTGTCTTTGCACGCTGCTGCTCCCAACTTTGTCGGGCTCCTCGTCCTCCGTGGTTTCCTTGGTGGCTTTGAGGCAGTCTGTCAGCCTGCTTTTGTGCTTCTTTCCTCTACATGGTAAGTGCAGTTTTGTCTTGCCAGAACTCTCACTAATCTTGGATCTCGTAGATACAAGAAGGAGGAACAAGCGAGCACTATTGTGTATTGGTAAGTCAACTGTTTACATTATGCTTCTCTGGATACTGCTGTCTCTCCTCTCTAGGTACATGATGAACGGTATCCAGCAGATCCTAGGCGGGCTTCTCGCGTTCGCCTTCTCCTTCGTCCCCTCGACCTCCCCGATCAAGTCCTGGCAAGCCCTTTTCATGACATATGGAATAGCGACTGTGTTTTGGGGTTTCTTTGTCCTCTTTTGGATGCCTGACTCGCCCATGAAGGCGAAATGCTGGTCAGAAGAAGACAAGAAGCTCATGGTAGAACGGGTGCGAGAGAACAGAACTGGAGTTCAGAATCGTGTGTTTCGCAAGGAACAAATCTTCCACGCTATCTCGGACCCTCAAGGTGAGTGTTCCTCCGAAGGTTTCAACTCATATACTAATATTTGGAAAGTTTATGCGTTCGCTTTGATTCAGATCTGTACAACTCTGCCTGCTGGTGGTATAGGGGCCTACGCCAACATCCTCGTCAAGTCTTTCGGCTTTTCTACCTGGGAGACTCAGCTTCTGCAAATGCCAATCGGCATCGTTATGCTTACCGTCATGCTGACCTCGGCATGGGCTGACCGGAAGTTCAAGCAGACCATTCTCATCATGATGCTCGGTCTTTTACCCACCATCGCTGGCGTTGTGGTGCTCATCTCCCAACCATTCCATCATGACAAGAGAGTCGGGCTCCTAATTGCGTACTACATCATCTACTCATTCTGGACCTGCTCTGGTCTGGCATTGTCTCTTGTGTCTCGAAATGTCGCGGGCCAAACCAAAAAAGTCGGTTGTCATTGCCAGCAACTTTGTCTTTTGGGCTGTAGGAAACGCCATCGGCCCTCAGTGCTTTAGGGACAAGGATGCACCGCGCTACTTCCTTGCTTTGGCCATTATTCTCGGCTGTTTTTTGATCTTTGAGTTAGTCTTGATCACGCTTCGAACATACTACGTGTTCATGAACAAGAAACGAGACGCGATGGTCGTCAGCGGAGAGATCGTGGATGATGTTGACTTTGCTCATGCGTTTGAGGATATCGCCGACAATGTAGGTTCTATGCCCTAAAATAAGTTGACGTTGATAGCTAACCACTCTTGTAGAAAAATCCGCACTTTCGGTACCATTACTAGAGGCTTGACTTCGGAGAAAGAAAGATGTGCCAGGCATAGCTGTCGAGAAGATGCAACTCGCCTACACCAAGGCTAATTCACCTGTTGCAACCCATATTTGACCGGGCTGAAGGGTCCACCAACATTGGCGCCCCCAATGGCGGAGTAATATCCCTGACTTTGCCATGTGACATAAATGTGATCAACTGTGCCACCCGTGTCATAGGTGACTTGCTCGCCGTCGTCGTCGAAGTAGGTGTGTCCCTCCGGTCCACTGCACGAAAGAGTGAGGTCGGGCATAACCGTGCAGGTGAGATACTTAATGCCGGCTGACTCAGAATCACAGAGTACGACGTAGGATGGACCACTGCTATAGTATAGGCACATGTACTTGCCATTGCTCTCACGAACACGGCCAGTGCTATGCTCGAGGTTGAAGGAGAGAACACGAGTGCCACTATAGGTGGGGTTGAAAGTGAGGATATTTCCCGTCTGGCCAGTCGACCTGACCTCTGCGCCAGGCACGGGGCCACCAACGGCCACTACCTTGAAGGTGGGCACAGGGTCGTACGGGCCTGTTGAGCTGGTGGTTGCAGGTGCGGATGTCGATGTCTCGATCATTGTGGAGTCGGAAGAGGTAGTGGTGGTGAAGAAAGTTGTCGAGGTAGATATATCAGAAGAGGAAGACGTCAAAGTGGAGGACTCGGTCGCAGAGGCAGTCTCTGTGGTCGAAAGGGACTCGGTTGAGAACAAGGACTCGCTCGTGGAGGAAGCCGAAGTGGATGACGCTGTCGACGAGACAGCTGACGACGTGTCTGAGTAGATAGAGCGTCAGTCAGAGTACCGCAAAAGCTATAATGTCATATTCACATACCTGAGGATGACGGCCGACACAGACCGGCGACAACAGCATCAGCCGCCAGAAGCCCGAGGGCCAAGGACAAGACAGACTTTGCATGCATAGTCTCTACACGACAGGGAGAAAGGAACGACTGAGGTTAGTTCAGATGAAGATACAGGTTCCCTGGAAGGTGGAAACAGGGGGTGGGACTTCCTTTAAACGACAGGCAGATGACGGGAAATTAATTATCACCGCTAGATCTTGATCAATAGCAAGATAGCGTTGAGCTAGTGAAAGGTTTTGCAAGCCATGGCGCCTTGTCACTCCAATAATCATGGTCTGGACCCTGATTATTGTCTACTAGCTTGCACGCTACGGCATCTTTCCCGAAAAGCGGATGGAAATGTGTTTGAGTGCCGACATTGGCGGTCCAGCGGGGGACATAAAACACGAGACTCGGGGTGGTTTATGGCTGGTCGCGGTTGTGAGCATCTCTGTATGTTCAATCCGATGCCTGAAATTTTAATTAGTCAGTCCAAAGGCACTTCGATTTTATCTAATTATTAGAGTAAGAATAGAGCTGCTTTGTACCTTTTAAATAAAAGTAAAGAGTCTATGAATCTCATACCTAGAGATTTCTCTAGGAATTCTATGCTTTTAATATTATAAACTTGATCTTTTTTTCTCTCATATCTCTAAAATTCGAAGGTATTCTCGACGTCAAGGTAAGCTGTTGAATGGAGAAATCAGGGGTAAGCACACGCTAATGAAACTCTCAGGGGTTAAACTGTATCTTCGCCTTAAAGCGTGTCACGTGCCTGTTTGGTCTGTCAGGGTCAGGCTGGAAATGAAGCAAAGCGCTCGGAACATCTAGCCAGCTGTATCTTGCCGGCTATGCCTAGCCTCTAGCTGACTTATAGGTCACTTGTCTGCTGCGCTGCTTCCCATTATTGAATCAACATTGGACTCGTAACGCGGTAAGAGAATCACGCATATTGTATCCCAGTTGTTACTAATCATGACGCGTGTGGTCTCACGCGTAGGGCTTTGTTTATCCTTGGCCCTGTGTTAACACGCGGACTGGCTTGAGCCAATCAACGTCCGATTTTCAGCTTAGCTTGGTCAATGTCTCTGTTTAATTGGTTCGCTTAACGGCTTATCGATAGCCTGGTGATCAGCTCCACTTGTTGTGATGCTTCATCCCGTGGTGAAACTCTGCTCTAGAAAATAGAAATCAACTCGAAGGAAAAGTCACAAAGGACAAAGTCTACCTCTTACGTGAGTGTGCTAAGCCCAAGCACTCAGGCCGCGATAATATACTTACTCATCTTAATACGTATATATCACTCTAAATATCCTAACCCAAAAGCCGAGACTGGTGAACATAGAAGCCATCCCATAATTACCCTATACAACTTGGAAAAGACGACCAAAAAAGAAAAGCTGAGCAGGGGTGGCTCCTTGTTAAAGCTAGGCGCGGTTTCTAGCCGAGGCATAAATGCTCACTTTAATAATGCAGTGGGGTTGTCTTTAACCTAATTCGTTATAACTCAACCTTTTCATACTGCGATTCTCACCTCTAGGGCTCCAGTCCTTAACTCAACCTTTGTCACTTGAAGGTACTCGGCGTTGTTGGTTGGGAGTCGGTTCATGTAGATTTCGAGCGTGTTAGGAAGATAAATGGGTATGCACTAAGGCAGGCCTCTGAGTTGTTGGGCTGTTGTGTGGAGGAAGTTGGCCGGAGACGAAGCTTAATAGCCTGCAGGAATCACGGATTGAGCCCCTCCTCTCTAGACTGCAGGGACTCGAAGGGTTTACCTGGGATTGGCTTTACCGTTCAGATTGACAATACTGGCTAGAGTGATGGCTCGCACATATCAGCGCTCGAGGCTATCGCAGAATGGATGTATCATGTTTTTAATTGAATCAGCATCTTAGGGAGTGCCTCGATCTCCTTGTGACGGGCTAACCATTCGGCGTTTGATATTTGCATTCAGTGTCACAGATAGATTGATGTATAAAAGCTCGACCCACGGCAACCAACAGCGACAACAAGCACAACAAATCAACGGCCACATGAGCTGAGCACGTGTTATATAATGTGTACCTGTCCCGATGGCCCTAAAATACAAATTCTTCTTCTCATCCTTTCATCACAACACAACTTGACCCCTACTTTGCCACGTCAACATCCATGGAACCCAACAGCCAGACCTCGCAGTCCGGCGACAATGACGAAACAAAAAGTCAGCCCCAACAGGAGCAAGAGCAAGAGCCTGGGCCTGCCGCTGCCAACGACCCTGGCTTGCAAGAACCACAACCCCTAAAGGGGATGGCGAGGATTAAAGCAGAGATTGCTCGCGATGAAGAAAAGCGCCGTCAATACCTACTCCGCCTCGAGAGAATGGAACCTGAAGAGCGCGCCACGTACCTCGAAAAGCGTGACCGAAACCGATACGCCGAGCGAAGAAGAGCAGCGAGGCGGGCAGACGCTGTCGAGATCGCGCTGACTAGCTACTTGACCGAAGACCAGTGCACCGATCTGCTTCGACAGCCTTATTACCCTCCCGACGGGACAACCTTCCTGCGCTCGTTGAACGGCTACCTCGACGACATGGGCGACATACGCCATTTCAGACGGGTTCTAGGCGAGAACACGGAGAATCCCAAGTGCTTTATGCTGCGCTCCGCGGAATTGTGTAAGTTTGCTCTCGTCGACTGGAGAGTCCCCAGGCAGGAACACATCCGTGAGCTGGGTCCCAGCCTTGCTCTTGACCGTCTATACGAAGCACACGTCCAAGAGCTGCGCCAAGATGACCGACTGGCACAAGCTCGAGAGGTGGCTCGTGGGCACCCACAGCAATATAATCTCAGATTAACACAATACTGGGCTCGAAGGATGCTACACGAGTACGAGGCTGCGGTCGAGAGAGATGAGCCTCTGACCGACCAGACAGCCCCCGCCGTCTGGGCCAACATCGTCCCCAAAGCCCCTGTCTGGATCGCTGAGATTAGGAGATGGGGGCAAGATTTCGGCTTTGTCTGCTACAGGTCCAGTGAGGTCGAGCAACGGCCAGCTGTGGCAAGAGATCGCTGGTTCTCCATCTTTGAGGATACCAACGCTCCAGGCTGTTACAACGGTAGCCCGAATGAGTTTTGCGGCTACCGGAGGGGGGCCGATATGATAATCATGAGTGGATATGATTTGGGAGAGTACATGAACGCTCAGTGGCAGCCACCCTGCTCTGTCCATGGCCTGCCCTCCGAAGCCTGCCCTTCCGCGTTTCGAGAGTGAGCCATCCAACCTAACCAGAAAGCTTTTCACTAATATGGCATGAACAAGGCATTTCAAAACAGTCGCGAAGCCGAATCTTGGCAGCCCACGTATGTCGAAGAACACATTCTTGGTCCTCCACAACGATTGCATCTTCCCCGAACTTGACACTCATGGTGTGGAACTTGGGGAACCCCTGTTTCCACCCGCTGGCGCGCATGATGAGGACGGGACAGTTCTACTAACAACTCACGACCTCCCTCACTTCTTTCTTTGGGCGTATGACGCTGAATGGGAGCCTCCAAACCGCGCAGAGGGCCAAGTCGCCACGACTGTTCAAGTCGGGGGATGCAACTGCCAAGGAACTCTTGCCAGAGGCTATGGTGGTGCTGATAAGGATGGGTATCAGGGCCGCGTCAAGATCCGGGCTCACTCCCTGTTCACGTGGCTCTACTACGCGAGGCATGTTTGTGACCAAATCATCGACCTGAAGGATATCTGGCGCATCGCCCAGGACATGCCAAACCAAGTGTGGAATTGCGGGACGGATCGGTATGATAAGTCCCGCCCGAATGCACTGCCTTGAGGTTTAAGCTCTGCATGGCGTCTCAGCTTCTGTAACGATATCAGATACTGGAGTAACTAACTGCGTATTGGAAGAAGACGCTGGATCTAACCATTCCACCCCTATTCATTTTCTAACCATAAGACGCAAGCACTGCTGATTACAAACGCATTTTCGATTGCTATCCGTGTAGACCTCAAAAGAGCCACCCCCTCTCTTGATATTGAGGTACGGCTAAGGTTCTTAGCAGAGGTAACAAATCAGTAGTGCATTTGATCATATATGCTTAAGCTACAGGCTTGCCTTGGTAGGTTGGGAGGAAACCAGATCTTTCTTCACTTCAAATGCAGCCTTGTTTCCGGGGCGTCCAAACGAGACTGGTACTAAAAGACTAAGAAGAGGGGGGTAGCTAAGCATTCAACTATTTGCCTTGACAATAAGATCAATCGGAAGCTCCCCAGACTTGCTCTCAGTATACCAGTCCATCATGTAGCGCCAGACCGGGGAATTCCTGGCAATGACCTCCTTCACACTGGCATTGCTCTCGTAGGCAGCACGCTGGAGGACTTTGAGGCGGGCAGATGGGTTGAAGGTGTTCAGCAATATATACCCAACCACTTCTTCGTTGGAGGGAACTGTTGTAAACCAATGGGGGGAAAGACCACTACCTGTCGGAGGGCCCTGGAGACTTCCATCATCCACGTTTAGGACAGAGTGGGGGTAGATGCAGTCGTCTCTGCTCACGACCAGCGCACTTGGCTTCCCATTCGTTATGAATGAAAGCTGGACGTCTGCAAGGTTCTGGAAGTTGTATCTCTCCAACCCTGGCTTAGGCTTGCTCGGTGCGTCTGACGGCATGTAGAGCCATGGCTCGAGTTCATGCTTGACCAAGTCTGCCACGTCCGTTGATTCTTTGGAGATGGCGTGTCCCGGAAACCAACTCTGCGCGAACTCCAGAATGATGAACTCCTGGGAGGAGTCATGTTGGCTGAGGAAGTCCCGGACCTGGGCGATCAAATCTCTCAGCTTAGGCGCACGAAGGGTATGCTGAGTGTAGTATTCGCCGTCATCCTTGTCCTTGTATATACGCAAATCAAGGTAGCGAATACCATCTTCGAGTTGTTTCTTGATGGTCTTTGACTCGTGATGGGCCTGGCCCAGAAGCGCGATATTGTCAAGCAAGTCGCTATACGCCTCGGGACCAATGAATATCTCGGTCAGGTCGTCCAGTTTGTGACCAGGAGGTGCCTTTTCAGAGTTTCTCAGCTTTGACAAGACCCTGAGCTCATCGTACAGAATGTGTGATATCTTTTGGTCGAATACGTAGGCGGCGCTGTCGTGGGTTCCGGGAATCTTGAGTTGGCTGAGTCGCTTTGCCTGTATGCTGGGTTTCGACATCCATTCCTGATGGTTCGCCAGACTTGGTGGAGTCTTTGGGACGCTTGACAGGTTGTACTTCTCCAGAGGTTTGAAATGCCCCAGCTTCGGCAGCAGCTCTCTCAGCTTGCCGTTGAGAGCTTCCAACACTTCCACATTGTAAGTGCTGTTTAGGAGGCCAGGAGCGTAATAAGACGCCGGGTTTCCAAAAGGGAGACCTTCAAGCTCGTCAACAGAACATTGAAGACGATCAAGATGTATATCCGGCACCTGTGGGTTCGTGTCTGAACTCTTGGTTGTGTCGATCACGACGCCGAACTGGGCCACGAGGTTTGTGACCTTGAGCTCAGCGTTCAAGTCCCGACCCCAGGCCTTCCCCTTGGCTCTGACGGTGCCGGAAAAGCTGAGCACAAGGTCCATCCTCCATGGTTTCTTGTCTCCTGACTTAGAGACTCCCGCGAATGTGCATCTAAGATGGTCCACCTTGATGCTTGTAAACTTGAGGGAAAAGCTGGGCGTGTCCACTGTGGGAACATGCTCCTCCACAAATTCTACGAACGCATCAATGTTGGCGTGTATGATGCTGTTAAGCGTGTGCTGAAGTTTCCCAGGCCCGGCCAAGACCCAGATAAAAAAGTCCCATCCATGAACATTCCCGGGATCCTGAGGAGCAACCACAGCTGTAGCTTGACCCGGTGGTCCCGTCAAGCGTCGAATACCGGCCTCAAACGCGCCTCGGCCTAAGTTGATTTCGATGGAGGATTTTTTGAAATCCAATCCGATCCATGATTGAGATGTAGAGTTGTCTGCCGACAAACCCACGGGGTTGGTTGGTGTTGGGATCGCAGCCCGCACAATTAGGGGAGTCGGGAACTCTCCGACGAGATGATCCGAGCGAGTGTTTACGGGGAGAGGGCCTGACCAGCCGCTGAGGAGCTGAAACTGAGCCGAGGTGACCATCCCGGTTGATGGGGTATAGAATCTCAATGAAGACAATAAGGCCTAAGCGTGGGAGAGGTGGGTGCGTGATGCGAAGACTCGATCCGACGGTAATGAGAAGAGTGGATATATATACTGCGACTCAAAGGTGGAGATGGGCGTAATATTGGTCTATTTTGATATAATATGCTTATCGGTAACCCGTTGGATCGCGTTCGAGACTGTTCCAAACAGGTCGATGATGGGTCACCAGAACATGGAGCTGACCTCTGTGGCTGAGCTGAAGAGAGATAGTGTGAGTCAATGCATGCAGGCGCTGAATGTCACATATTAGATACTGGCCTTGGCACTGGAATGACGAGAGTTAGGAAATGGAACAGAGATCTAAGACTCTCAAGCCAAGGGCAGCTGGAGTGATGCGGAGAGGAACATGGTTCACTGCATGTTGTCATTTGATGCCCTTCAAGCTGCTACGCGAAAGTCGGATCTTGCCAAATACGTAGAAATCTAGAATGACCCTAGTGAGTTTCGCAATTTAAAGGTCGGTCTTATAGCTGATGCTCCTGAGCAAAATCTACTTCCAGGCTGCTAGCCTCATTGCCAACATCTAGTACACTGTCTGAGTGATGGTAAAGACAGGTCGCTGTCCACCACTGCACTGCACCTCGAACATGATAGTCATGTCATTGCCATCAGTGTCCGCCCCAGTGTATTCATCCTTGGAGATGATCTTGTTGCCGCCACTTGATGTATGAAGATATCCATCTTTGGCTGTGATGGATTCAATCACTCCAGACTTGTATGCTCCGATGAGAGGACTTGTGAAACCCTGGGTTGCGATGTGAGAAATGAATGCCTGTACGAATGCGAAAAGAAAAAGACCACTTACAAAAGCAAGGTTCAAGTCAAGACCGTGTTCAAGGTGCAGATTCCATGCATTGCCTCCAGTGGCCCCTGCGATAGCATTGTCGCTGTTCACGGCAGTGAACTGTCCGACAGACCAGGCAGAGATATCGTTTGGCCACGTCTCATACTTTCCAGAGTCGAAATAAGGAGGCGGGCGCACTTGGAGCTGGAACTGAGTACAGTTCTTGACGATACCCTGAATCCAATACCCCTTCTTCCTGGTAGCATCGGATGGGTCGGGGTTCGGGATTGCAAGTGTCTTCGGGGTGATCGTCAGTACAGCCGTTAGTGATTCAAGGGGGCAAAAATACCTTGGCAATCTTGTCCTGGAGCTCCTGCTTCGTGACCAGAGTAACCTTCGTCTCAGGCATTTTGATGGTTGCAAAGCAGCTTGAACAGGTCCTGAAGAGATCTTTTGAAGGTGTGTTGGATTTGTTGGAGGGTTAATTGATGCTGATTATAGAGTGGTATAATGGAGAAAACCGATCTCTTTATACTTTCATTGCAATCGTCAAGGCATGTCTCTGCAAATGCATTGTTCCACTGCTGCTTTTGCTCTCCTGAACTCCACATAGACCAGGCTGTATGACTTGGAGCCTTACGTACCTGGGGGTTGAACCCGTTACAATGTGGAGTATTCATCTGTGCAGGAAATGTACCCACGCTTTTACAGATAGTCTGTATGTGGTACCTTGATCAATTTATCCTGTTCGGGTACTGTTATGTCAATAAACCGTACCTTTTGCTGCCTGTAAGCACGCAGCCTATCACCACTAGGTTATGCCTCTAATCGCGGCCGAGGACGCGATCAAGACGCTAATCCCACTCGGGCGCCCGGCCTAGCCGCACCTTAAACTAATCCGGCAACAATTATTGATATGCTGAGAAACGGTGGCCGGAGTCTCGAATACCATTGGCGTTTTGGCTAGCGGCTGGCTAGACACTATTGACGCGTGTGATAAACTTCGCGGGAATAATACGAAGTGGCGCCTTGAGACAACAGCTGAAAGATTTCTCAATAAGAAGTGTCAGGCGATCATCTCTACTAGACATTTAAGCTGAGACTATAGCGTCCTGATTGGGAAAAGTTAGCTGTTGAGTGGGAGCTGATCCCCTGCAGGGTGGTTCTAGACTATCCCCATAGCCTTGAATCCCCTGTTTGAGACACTTGGCGACTCAGAATAAGGGCTGCGTGATCATGCCTACAGCCACTGCATCCTGATTGGGAGAACTCGGCTAGATATTGGAGAGCTGAGATCCCCTGCCGGGAGATCGAGACCTTAAATCCCCTCCCAGTTAAGACATTCGCTCAGCTCAAGTGGGTGCGGGCCGTGTTAAGCCATTGACGGGAACAGCCGAGGCCCAAACTAGTGGAAGCGCTATTGTTGACCCCCCTGCCATGTCCCTGAAGAGGCCATCAGCCGCAGTGGCCAAGTAGATGGCTATTGACACATGCTGGCATTAAACCCTAGTTTGACTAACACTATTGTCTGTGGCGAATGAATCAAGCGGGGGAATAGAACCTCGGCTCCATTTCGATCACCAGAAGCAGGACTGCCAAAACAGCAGATGGCTGGAATGATCTCAAGGTCATCGGTTGGGTTGCAGTGAACTTGGGTGGCAGGTATAAGTAACCGATTTTCAGCCTGCATGCCCCTGATATCTCAACATTGGAGCCAACGACACCTGTTGAGTGGCTTTGCTGTTGCTTCCCAGCAACCTCGAACCTGTTCAAATGCACCTACAGTCTATTTTCGGGATTTTCTCTCTGGGGATGCCCATGTTGGTATACCCCAGGTCTGACCCTCAGAATCGATTGGTAAACCAGAACAACTGTGAGCCCGACCAATTGATCACTCAATTCGATAGAGACTGACATGTTGAGACGAAGTCCTGGAACATGGGAGCCAGGTTCTCGATCTACGACCGCAATTCGAGTCACCGGAACATGTATGTACCTTAAGAAAACACAATCCCGCTCACAACTAATCCCGATACGTTGGCAGACATTAATCGGTGACCAAGTCCTGCTGAGATACCCTGGATCCAGTGTGCCAGGCTCGAACTTCAACTACGGAGTGAGAGACTCCAGATTGTCCTTTGGCGACGTCATCGCGCTCGCTGCCGATTTCTATTATCGCTGGCAGATTGGCGACTGCAAACCTTCCATCAGCGAAGACTGGGACTTGAATCCAAGTCGCAGCCTCGAGGTTGCTGCAGAGAACGTCGAACTGTTGCGAACCGATTCTCCCCAACTCTTGGACTGCGTCCGGCCACTCATTCGAGAGCAGGGAGCCGAGACAAAGGATGCCTCTAGCCGGGGCCAAGATATTGCACAGGTATGTCCCGCTCTCATTGGACCGACCTAGAATACAGGCACGGCTGACGGTTGTCGACAGGCTTATAAGCGTGTCGAGAATAAATACAATGAGGCATTCTTAGCATGCGGATTTGGGTATGTGGTCATTGCCTTGTGCAATCCAGACCATTTCGGAAATGTAAGAATCATCTTTTACCCAGGAAAGGATCAGCCCGCTGATGACTTGCCCCATCTCTTTAGGACGCGAAGAAAGCCTACAGTTCAGTGCATACCCTTGCCCTCAGGAAAGCCCAAGAGGCCTACCAAACCCAGAAACAATCCGACCTCACAGAAGCGTATTTTATCGAGGGGTTTGCCCAGCATTACCTCACGGATATGTTCGCAGCAGGCCACATACGGACGCCGCGCCGACTGCTGCACAGCACCTATTTCACCCTGAACCTCTATCCAGGGGACAAATGCTGCAAGGCTCAACATGACGAGGACGGCGCTAACGGGCTCTGGGTAACTAATAAAGAAGGCTTCTCGTGGGCTGCCTATGGCGACAAGCAGCTCGGGCAGGGTCGATCAGGCAAGAACAGACAGATGGTTGCTGCGGCCAGTCAGGCTGGTGTTGATGAAGTCTGGGAGACTTTCCAATCTGGAAAGATTGCTGAGGCCACCGACTTTAAAGCACTCAAAAAGGTATGTTGAATACTATTCCCGGTGGTATAACCAGCCGTCGCTAATGGAAGCCTTTCCAAGACCCCTATACCAGAGAAGACATTGGGCATCACAAACTCTGTGCCGCTTTTCGAAAGGAGTCCCAAACACAAAGATCACATGCTCTTCCGACAGAACATTGACCAGCGTGCCATCGCCAAGGCTAGAGAGACTATCAAAGACATCCCTTCTAACGATGAATGGGTCATTTACCTCAAGGCGATCAATTCATCGGGCTCGTCTAAGAACATGTACGTGTATTCGAGATCTTTTGTCTCGGATCAGAGGTTCCTTCACCTCGGCAAGATGGAATCGAACAGCTCGGATCTAGTCTCAAATCTGTACGGCCCAGTCGATGCTGGCAAGTTTGGACAGTATTGGGGCATGGCTGCCCAAGGTGTCAGGAGTCTTAAGGCCTCAGAGAAAAAGAGGCAGTGGACAAGCGCTCAGTCTCTTGACAGTAGTGTCGTCTCTCTTGTCGCAAGGGAGTACACCAGTGGCACCAAAACCAACTCCCTCCATGTCGGATACAGCTTTGCGGAAGACCAAAATGGTCAGCTGAACCCTCGGGTCCTGTGGCACCAGACGATCGACGATGGGAACAGTGGTCGTAGTCCCGGGGACGTCATCTACGGGTCCTTCTCCGAAGGCTCTTCAAACCGGATCATGGTCAAATACTTCCAGGGACCCAAGGCGGATTCGAAAATGGAGTTCTGGTCTTTGCCGGCGAAACTGGACGAGCCTCCCTCTCAACTGTCCTCCTCGCTCAACACAACAAAGTTAAAGTGAGACAAATCCCATCCTGGTACGCTCCGTCAGCTAACGTGACGCAGTTTCTTGGTGTCTCACAAGATTGATCAGACAGATTCCTTCTCGACCATCGTCGGCTACCAGAGTGGCCCGCTGTCGATATCCACAGGCAAATGGTACTTTTGCAGCTGGTCCGCCGGTTACGAGGAGATGCGGCTCACAACCATCTCCGAGCCCAACTCCAACCCTGCCCAGGCGCTGCTGTCCGATCCCTTGTCTAACCGGTTGGTCCGGGTCTACTATGGCAAGAAATACCCTACCGTCCAGACCCTTCGGGTCGATGTGCTTCGGCCAGAGAGAAACAGCTCGGATGGAAGCATAGTCTTCCCGACCGAACCAAGCAGCCAAAAGTTCCCCATCACCTGGCAGGCCTTTAATGAGGAGGACTACCTCCTCTGGTTCATGCATGACGTGAACGGAAACGGCCATGCTGATCTCGTCGGCTACACGTCAGACGTAAGCAACCTCTTTCTGCACGTCGTGGTATTCCCCAGCCGTGGAGATGGGACATTTGATACTCCCGTAGTCAGCAGGATACAGCTCGATCCGCAGATCGGAAACCTGTTCACCGCCGAGTTTATGCAGCCCCTGTACACGACGCAGACTACCTACACCTATATCAACACCGGTAGTCGGACATCGGGAGCGATCATGTCCTTCTTTGACAACTACGGCATTATCGCTACGAGAATAATTGCGCCCGAAGCGAGCCGTGGTACATACAAGTATGAGCTGAAGGGACAGGACTCGGCTATTGCTGGTCAACGGTCTTCGACCCTGGGGGAACGGCCCAAGGACTGGATGGGACTACGGAAGAAAACCCAGAGCATTGGAATCATACCCTTGAAATAAGCCAGTTAGCCACAGCAAGCATTCAACTAGTTCGGATGAAACTTAGCCTTCATCTAATTATTTGGAAGTATCACGTAAAGCTTCATCATAGCCTTCATGTTCTGGATCATTAACCCTCCCTGAAATGTACTACTGATTTAATTCTTTCTTCTTCCTACATTTTCTTAAGGGCTTATCACTTAGGCAGGTCTGGATCTGAGGCTTCGGTAGGGTTCTAGTGACCTTTTACCAACTATAATTAAGCCTATATACATGGTCTCATCTAATAAGATCACACACCTACCCAGCTCACCTCCTGAGCTAAATTCTCTGCCCCTGTCGCATGTGGCCCTTCTAGCAAGGCTCTCATTGCCTCTAGCTAGTCGATCCGCTTCTCACCCTCCACAGTCTGGCTCTCGACATCGGAAACCCCTCCTTCAATAATGTCTTCAAATCCTGTAACGGCATGGGGTATCAGAGTATTCCTATGCGGGAAGAATAAGTTGGAGAAGTAGTAGACACATATCGATAAGAAAAAGCCGTATAGCCAGTTGAAGTTAAAAAGGTTTTGGAGCCCTTTGTCGATGGTGACGGTGCTCGGAGAAACTTTGGCAGCAAGACCAGGAAGCACGGGTATGATGACACCGAAAACTGCGACCACGGCTCGCCAGTTGGTCCCATATCTCCCATAGCTATATATGCCTTTGGGGTCATATAACGCCGGAACGTCATACTTCTTGACCTTGACAAGCCAATAGTCTGTGAAGAGTATACCAGCCATGGGAGCCATGAAGATGGCATATGCGCTCATAAAGTTCAAGAATGCTCGTCCGGACGCGACAATGATCCATGGGCACAGTGCCCAGCCGCCGATGAATGCCACAAAGATGGTACCGCGACGGATATTGAACCATTTTGGGAAGACGGAAGTTATGTCGTTAGCGAAAGAAACGGCGTTCGCGCTAATGTTGACGCTGACCTGGGCCAGTAGCCAAGCCAAGGCGCAGAAGAAAGCAGCGGCACGGCCTCCTGGCGTATCCTGCCAAGTCGCGATGATCTCAAGGGGAGTCCAGTACGGAACTCCCCACATCTTCTGAGCTGCTGAAGCTGAGATGATGCCGAAAAGAGCCACTATAGTCTTGAAGAACGGGATAACTGGGAGTTGCCAGATCTGTGCACGACTACTCTTGCTGAACCGAGAGAAGTCTGCAATATTTACCGCAAGAGTGCTATAGCCTCCAGTGACACTGGTCTAGGAGCTGGTCAGCACGGTTGCGCGAGATGAATTGTGTTCATAAGACGCTGACATACCAGACTAGAGATCCAGAGCCACGCACGCTCAGACCCATGGACTTGAGAGGGCTGGTTGAAGAAGTCGCCCTGGCCGCCTGCTCGTACCGCGATCCAAATCACCTAAAGTCCACCCTGAGCATGATGACAAGCCAAATTTGGAAGAGTAAAGACTTACCATGCCAACCGCGATGGGTGGCATAACAATGGTCTTGACCCAAAACATGTACTGTAGCTTGTGTACAGGGATGAGGAGGAGCGGGAACTGAACCAGCCAAAATGTAAAGTATGAAATCATTCCAGCCGTTGTCAGCCCGGCCGAGGACGGAAGATGATTTGGTAGATTCCGGAAGCTGGGCCAAATTGACGTGATGACCTATGACATCTATTAATAAATCTTCCGGAAACACCCTCGTATCTCACTCACCGCCGTGACACAGGTGCCTCCATTAGCTGTGTGAACCCCAAACCAAAACATGGCCAGAATACCCCGGCTGACCACGGCAAAGTAACTGAACCAATAGCCGAAGCTGGCACGCGAGGCAACTGGGAAAGGGATGTGAAGCTCTGCTCCGATGGCGCCGTTGAGAACAGTAGGGACAGCGTTGCAAATGCTGGCAAGCAGAACAATAAGGATGGCATCGGTGGCACTTAATCCTATAGAAGCGGTTAACTCTTAAGCTATAACATTCATTCTGGTAACCAACCTATTGTGATGATAGCTGATCCTGCACTCCAGGTCGAGATAGTGACAAGATCAGAGAACCAGTATGTCACAAAGGCGCTGCTACCCCACGTGCGCCTCTCGAGAGGAACAGGGTCTAGATCAACATTTGTCCAAACGTTGTCAGGTGCAATGCTACTGTTTTGCTTTGGTAGCTTCCAGCTTGAGGGCGTCGTCAGTCGAAGCTTTGCCTTCTCTTTCATGGCTTCACCACGTCTGCGGAGGTTCAAAATTTCCAACATGGTGGTTGGTTGATAGTGGTGAAGATTGGGGTTGTCAATGCATTCCGTTGGGGGAAAGGGCAACGAGGTTGAAGCTGTCACAGCTTTATACAAGTTCCAATTGCTGGCTTGCCGAGTTGACCAGGAGGTCACACTGCCGTGCTAGTTAGTGGGACTGCTCGTGGGCCGAAAGATACGACCAATTCGGGCTTTCGATCTATCTTATCTCTCTATTCTTGTACTATCTGGGGTAACGCGGGGAGGGGAGGGGTTGTGTTATCATCATGTTATCTTCCTGGCTCTAGCCAGGTTCTCGTAGTTCGGGTGGGATTAGCGCGGAGATACCATTGCACTCCCTTGGGCTTGGTGTGGAACGGCTCCAACGTGGATGGGTCAGGCTAGGTTAAGATAAGCACTCGATCTGAGCAAGTCCGCGTCTTGTCTTGGCCAATGTTGGCTATCTCAATCCACATTAATCAGCGACCCCCGTATCAGCACCAACTTAGGAGGTCTCGAGCCGCCCTCGGCCGAGGTCCTTGCATCTGCTCTACTCTTTGGCTTCCTCACCTCGCCGCTCACAAGCTTGTCTGGCACTAAGCAAGCCAGTCCATTGCCATCATGTCAGCACCTACGATTCGAGCCAGGCTTGCCTGCTACGCATGCATGCGGAGAAAGGTCAAGTGCAGCAAGACGGTCCCTTGCGCGCACTGCGTTAGAAGGTGAGGTCAGTTGGGAGAGAGACCCGAGGCCCACGAGAACTAATGTATTATCGCAACAGAGGGGAGGAGGATTCATGCATGACTGATACCATAGAGACGGCACCAAATACGGCGAGTGGTGAGTCAACCGTTCCCTACCGTGCTTCACACCAACAATGCTGACCTGAATGCACCCGGAAAGGCAGTCGAGCGAACAACACCGAGACGAGTGCGCGGAGAACGGCGCGTGACACTTCGACGCCCTGCATCGCATCGCCCCCGGGTGGCCACCATGTAGCAGTTTCCCCAGACTCGCTTCAGACCCGCGTGAGCCCAGTCACTGAGTCGTCCCCAGGCTCCCCAGAGAGACCGGGAACCAGTAGGAAAGATGCCGACAATGAAGAGGCAGCCACAGAACACGCCGCGTCTATTCTAGAGTTTCTCGCTTGGGGGCGTCGGAAAGACCTCAACTGTCCTTCCGCCATCTCTTCCGACCTCGTCCCGCAGTCCTCGAGCAATGTGCACGATGCAATCTATGAAGAGACTGAGAGACTCGACAGCTATGAAGAGTGCACCTCGCTGCCTATTATTCAGTTGCTTCTGCCAAGCCCCGAGCAGGTATGGCAGTTGATCGATTATCACGAGGAATGCCTCCTCTGGTATCACTGCTCCATCTCAGCCCCGGCGTTTCGGGCGCAGCTAGAGATATTTTATACCCGTCACCGCGGTATCATCACTAGCCGTGGGGTCAACTTGCAGTGGGTCGCTTTGCTCTTCTCCGTCATGACAGCAAGTTTGGTGTGTGCACCTCAAGATCGAGTGCGAAGCTGGGGCTACCGAGACCCTGAACGAGAAACCCTCTGTAAGCGATGGTTCCAAGCCGTCACAAGTTGCCTGAATCGGGCGCATTACACGTCAAACATTAGCATCTTCTCGTGCCAGGCCATTGCAACCAATACTGTCTCTGCACACATTCTCGGCTTCAGCAACTCCCAGAGCATTCACCTCGCAGCTGCAGTTCGCATTGCTCAGTCGCTCTCGTTGCACCGCCTAGGAGATGAAGGTAGTAGAATCAACACCATGGACAGAGAGATTGGCAGGAGAGTTTGGTGCCAGCTATGCTATCAAGATTGGTTCAGCATCCCATTCTCTGAGAGCTACCTCATCAATCCGGTTTATTCAACTTCTGGGCCTCCGGCAAACTGCCATGATGTCGACATGCTGCCACTTCCGCTCAATGTCCCTACAATCACGAGCTACTGTAGATTCGTCTACGATATAGCCTCGGTCATGCCGCGACTTCAGGATGGTTTGATGGCCAGTAACACGGCGTACACGAGGTACAAGCAAGTGCTCTCATGGGATGCCCGCCTACGCAATCTCGCAACAACCGAACGTCCTACATTCTTTACCAATGCTCCACTTCAGCATGGATGGCCCTGCTGGCTCCCTTGGGCTCGTAGAGCCCTGGCGATCAGTTCCAGTCACAAGATCATCATGATCCACCGCTCATTCTTATCCGAAAGTTTCACGAATACTGCTTTTGCTTTCACTCGCCGAACCTGCCTTGCCGCCTCTAAAACCATCATCAAGGAGTACAAGTGCGTTGTCGAGGAGGACGGACCTGTCTTGTGGATACACCAAGCATTCTCAGTTGCCGGGTGCATTATCCTTGTACTGGACATCCTGCACCGTAATTCCTATGAGCGAGAATGCGCTGAGCATCACCAGTTAATCGAGGATGCACTGGATATCCTGCGCCTCCATCGGAACAGTATGATTGCCGCCCGGGGAATAAAGCTTGTTGAGGCACTTCTCGCCGAGGTCTTCAAATCCAGAGATGAGGGAACAACCAACGGCGGTCGAAAACGAAAAAGAGATGAACCGTCATCATACACGCATATCCCTAGACGCACTAACAAGAACCTTGCCAAGTTTGACGTCCCAAGATTTGTACAGGCATTCTGCAAGGACATCTCGAGACATGACAACCTTCCCGAGTCACCAGCTGCTGAGTCGCCCACTGATGACCCGCCCCCGGATTATAACGATGGAATTATCCAGGGTGGAGACTTGGTGGAAATGGCGCAGTTTGACCTCAACTTTTCTTTTCCGCACCTAGGACCGGACAATACGAGTGACTTTGAGAATTTGTTGTATTTAGCAAATAGCGACCTGCTTGCAAACGCACAAGGCCATGTCTAAATCAATAAACTTCAACCAACAAAGACAATCCCCCAAGGTCTAGAGTCATCATCCTATAACCTTTATCTCTAGCAACTGTCGTCTGCCCCATGGAACCATGGAGGCTAGGTTAGCTTCAGTGAGTGCGGCGTATTTGTGGTAAGAAAGTCGGAGAAGTAATATCAACCTAAGATTAGGCCACTAAAAGAACACTATGCAACCCTATCCATGAGAGTCCTGATGGCGTGCTTGACGCCATTGAGATCCTCCAAAATTAGCTGATGTCCACTCTTCACCACCTCTACCCAGGATTCGCCACCTAGGAGTTCGCGAAGTCCCTCTGATCTCGCAACAGGACTGATCTTATCCTTATCACCGGCAATGAGGAGTGTGGGACCCATGATTGCACCATACTCGGGGTCAACATGAGTAGGGTCCGCCACTGCCTCGCATGTCTGCGCATACGCTTCAGGGTCCGAAGAAGCGACAGCGCAACGGGCCAGAAACTTCACTTCCGGGTCCGCAATCCTCTCCCTATCGTCTTGGTAGAAGTTCGTCTGGAGAGCCAGGTCGGCTGCGAAGTCGATGCCCTTCTCCCTGGTGTTTGCAGCAAGGTCGAGCATGCGCTGTCGAGCTTCGGGAATGTGACTTATTGCCCTACCCAACCCGAGAACGGCGAGGCCTCTGACCGTTGAGGGGGTGCTGGCAGCGTAGTGGAGGGCAACAATGGCGCCGAGAGAGTGCCCGACGAGAAGGACTTTTTCCCCTTTGGTTTTCCCCGGAGAATCTTGGAGAGATGTGATGAGATGGTGTAAGTCGTCGACATGCTGGCGAATGGATAGCGGCTGTCCGTGAGGTGATAGCTTGGTCTTTCCGAAGCCGGGGAAATCTATCAATATGATGTCGAATGATTGTGGGAGCGAAGGTAGGAGAGGAAGGAAAGTGTCAGAAGATCCACCAAGCCCGTGCAAACACACGAGAAGAGGTCCTGAGCCCGTTCCTGTTCGGAGAAAATGTGTGTTGGTTCCGGATGGAGCGGCGAAAAATGATGAAGACAAGACTCGAGATGACATGATGGGGTCGATTTTCTGCAGAGCAGACCAATTCAAGAGACTGCAAGGGAAGGAGGAGGAACAGACCCGAATCAAGAAGCTTTTCTAGGCGGATTCCTGTTTGTGAAGGATCGGTCTTTGCACCTCTTGGCGCAAGATATCCTATGTTTGCATTGAGCGAGCCCTCGGCCGGGGACATGGGACTTCGGGTTGGCAAGCCTCGGCCGAGGGTTATCTGCTGTCAGCTGCAATACCCTTCTTTACGAATTATTGCAGAGATAGTATGGTTTGTACTTAAAAGCTGTGGGAGATCTTTGAAGCCTACTTATATTTATCTCATGTTCTATTCGAGCGTATAACTCACTGTGATCCATCAGCCATTCCTACAATTATAGCGCCTATCAAACCAACCTCATTCACCATGGTTATTACATCCATTGTCACTGAAGAAGCCACCGACCTTCGCCTGATTCCAGAGGAAACTCGCTTTGATCTACCTCACGCAGAGACATCCAACGGCCGGCTAGAGCTCATCCAGCACAAACCTGGAAGCAAAGTTGACTTTGGTGCTGAAGTCTACGGGATTGACCTGGACAAGTTCACTGATGCCGACTTTAACTTCATCTCGGATGCCTTGCACAAGCACAAGCTGCTCGTGTTCAAGGAGCAGCCAGAAATGCTGAAGCCACAACAGCAATATAAGTTGACGTCAAGGCATGTTGACTCTGGGCAACTACAAAGGTGTTGACTAACAATGCACAAGCTTTGACCCGGATGAGAAGACTGGAGGCTTCGCGCACGGTCGAGACCCCGTTTTAACCACCCACAAAGGTGTCAACATCTACGGCATCCCGAAAAGGCCGGCCATCCCTGTTCAGCCCCAGGTTCATATCTTGGGGCGCGGCCCATTGCCGGATGACCATTATGGCTTCCCGCCCGGATTCGAGGTCCAGGGCATCGATCACCAAGAGTTCCACCTCCCACCGCATATCCCCGTTGAGGAACGGGAGGCCGGAGCCTCTCGCTTCTATCAGTGGCACTTTGACGCTGCCTTGTATGCAATTCCACCTCCTCGTGTCGGCTGTCTCTTGGCTGTTCGAACTCCGAAAGGGCCTGACGTTACGGTTCGATGGGAAGACGGTACTGGGACCGAGATGAAGCTTGCTCCCGGAGCGACTGCCATGGTTGCGGGAAGTCGAGCACTCGAGATTCTAGACGAGGAGACGAGGCAGATTGTTTTGCATAGCCGTATTGAGTATGCCCCGCATGCATTTGTTTGGATGGCTGGGGCTCGCAGCACCCGCCTCGGACACTTGATTGAAAGTGAGGGTCTTGAGGTGCCCTTGGATAAGCTGCCACAGTGGGATAAGACCAAGGTTTGCGTGTATCCAATGGTGTGGACGAACCCGAAGACAGGAGAGAAGTCACTCCAAGTCCACGGTCAAGGGGCATTCAAGCTTTATCTAAAGAACAGCCCAGACGCAGAGGAGACCGTTGTTGAGGACTTGAAAGAAGTCAGAGCTTTCATGGATAAGTAAGTGAAGCCCGCGCCAGTTTTCCCAGGAACATCCAACTGATCAGCAACAGACTCATGCGGCCAGCCTTGCAGCCAGAGAACATTTACGCTCATCCCCATCAGGAGCAGGACGTTATTCTCTGGTACAACCGGGCGCTGTGGCACAGCATTGTAAGTTCCCTTGTGAGATATTCGATCTTCAGGCTAATGATGGTTGCAGACTGAGTTCCCCAAATCGTATGGGCCTCGCGTGATGCATCAATGCAACGTCGCTGCAAGCGACCACCCTACTGGTTAACTTACAAAAATCATAGAAGGCTTGGAAGTATTCTAAGTTTTGAAGACGAGTTAGTGAAGACTTGTGGAACTGAGGTCGACTCTGCATTCATAGTGCTGCTCATTGTGTTCCGCGTCACGCGGTAGCCATGCAATTGTCTGAATCCTGCTAGTGATGCAATGCTCGGCAGCGCTTTGTTGTGCTTACCAGGACATGGTATAGTCAGAGAACCAGGTGGCCTATCTGAATAGGCATGAACTTGTATACGCTTTTAATAAAAAGCTCTTTAGTCCTTGTTTCGTGTCGGCGACGCCAAGCATCTTCAATGGTGCGTAAACTTCTTAATAAGAACCCGTGTAGTGAATATTTTTGTGTGAGTGCCGAAGCTCGGACCCGGGTCTTACCTCCTTCATTAATACCCACGATATCAAGTTACAGTAGACGTGGTCATTCTGACATGTTACCTCTACAAGAGCCAAGGATAGTAAGGCAAGGTATAGGGTGGAGACTTTGTCAACTGGTGGGTTAAAGGACGATGATATCTCTACGGAGACTTGAAACCAATTTAACGCTCCTCAGCATGCGACTCTCAGAAAACGCCAGCTAACGAACCCGAGATATTGGATTTTGGCTGTCTATTAAGAGTTAGATGATGTTACCAATAGCTAAGGAGGAGGAATGGAACTTTCGCGAAGTTCACTAACGCTGAGGATTAAGTTTCAATGAATTTGTCCCAAAGTCTCTTTTTGATATGTGATTTTGTCGGCCTTTGAGGTCCAGAAAGGTCAGTCATTCCTTCGGTGAACAAAAGCGTCCTGATACTCTCGCTCTTTTCGGTGATTGGCTCGTGAAAAGCTAGCCTCACCGGCTCTCAGCCGAGATTTCGGGTGAGACTTTGATAAGAAGATAACGACCCTGGGGCAGCCTCGGCCGAAGTCGCCACCGAAGGCTCGGCCGAAGCCAATGCCACCCTAAGCAAGATTATCGATCAATATTCACTTATGGATTTTGTCGCAAACTGAGGACGAGGAGAGAAAAGAACGCGCTTCTACTTGGCAAGCGTCATAATATGTAACGATATAAGGCATGCAAAGTAGGCCTCAACTACAGTGCTTTGAAGAAATTGTCTAACAGCCTTCGCAAATCTATCGTCTCTCTATTTCGACCTCCTCTAGCTATAATTTTTCTTCACAATCATCGCAATGTCGCTCGAACATCGCCCCAAGCCAACCTTGTGCATCACTAGAATGCCCAAGAAAGAACAGGAGAAGCACAACTTTGGCGCTATTGTGACCAATATTGATCTTGACAACATCAGTGGTAAGTGTTGAGTGACACGGAGAAGTGTGACTTTTGGATTGCTCATGTTTGCGTTTAGATATTGATGTCAAGGCTCTATCCGATGCCATCTGGACACACAAACTAGTCGTTGTCAAGGGGCAGCAGCATATCCACCCAGTCAAACAGTGGGAGCTGGTCACCCGTTTTGATCCTGAAGCGCCTATGGTTCATGCCCATGGTGATGTCAAGTCCTTCAATGAAAAAGGAGGTGTGCTATCGGTCAGCTCTCATTTACCATGCACTGACTTCTAGATTGCTAACCTGTGGCCAGAAAGGGCGCGACGTGCTTGCTATCCCAGGGGCCGAAAACGTTCGCGTTGTCGGTAAGGGCTATCAAGGCAAGGACCACTACGGGATCGTGGATAAGACAATCGCCAAGACGCCTTCCCACGATTTCCATGATCTGCCTCTTTCTGACGACGACTTTGAGGCTGGCCACACTCGCTTCCAACGTTGGCATATCGATGCGCCGCTCTATGACAGAGAACCTGCTTTGTTTACCACGTTGCGATGTATCCAGCGGCCTACTCGCCCTGAAGTCACAGTTCACTGGGATGACGGGAGTGGCTATACGATGCCATCTGAGCCTGGCCTCACCGCGTTTCTCAGCAACGTTCAAACGTATGAGATGATGACCAACGACGAAAAGAATATTGCTGATCATTCCTGGGTCGAGTATGCTCCCCATCCTTACCAATGGATGGGGAGCTGCAAAGGTAATTCTAACGGCCTCGGGATTATGAGTCAGGGAAAAGAAAAGAAAATAGCAGATCTCGGCACCTATGAAGAAGGCAAGGTAAAGCGTTACCCAATGGTCTGGATCAACCCTGTTACCAAGGAGAAGGCTTTCATGGTCCACGGCATATGTGTGCAGCGGATGTTTCTGCGGTCAAGTGCTGAAGAAGAGCCCAAGATTGTGGATGACCTTGTCACCATC
Source organism: Fusarium sp. MBC 438 (assembly GCA_030779245.1). Lineage (NCBI taxonomy): Eukaryota > Fungi > Ascomycota > Sordariomycetes > Hypocreales > Nectriaceae > Fusarium > Fusarium sp. MBC 438. The sequence continues at coordinate 97,577 of JAPFTB010000263.1, forward strand.
AGGGGGTGGCTGAGGGGTATTCAGGAACGTGTGCTAAAGCCCGAGTACATCATGCTCCCCAAGGTTGAGGATGGGGATATCGTCATGTGGGCCAATTATCAGATGTTCCACACTGCTGTCGACTACCACGAGAAGCTTGGCCCGAGAACCATGCATCAAGCAAATATCGGGTGCAGCAAGGGTCCAGTAGGGCCAGTGCCTATTCCTCTTATTGTGTGACACATCTTACAGGAATAACAGTCAGATGTAGTATAGTGATTAAAATCTACTATACGTTAACTTTTATATTTCTATTGAGTAAGGGGACAGTATGCTGGAGGCCTTTGAGCCACTGGGTGGTTTCTTTCTATGTAGAAAAAGGTCAGGGGCGGGTAACGTCACATGCCTAGATAGTTACAGTACACACCAGATATTCTGCGACTTACTGCCAATCACAGACACATAATTCTGGTCCAATCACTGGCGTTAAACAAAGGCGGGGTTGATGCAGCCCGACAACAACATGTCTCTCAGCACTCGCCCACTCCCCGTACATCTTTTACACTTTTCCTCCTTCATCAACTGCTTCCTCAATCAAGCATAACTACACCAATATGAAGACCCTAGCCCGCCCTCATGTCATCGTCGTCGGCGGTGGCATCGTTGGTGCCTCCATCGCCTGGAACCTGGCTCGCGACACTACGGTGACCATCGTCGCCGAAGATGTTGGGGGCCCAGCTACTGCAGCCTCCTTTGCGTGGCTCAACGCCAGCTCGGCCAACGAAGAGTTTTATTATGAATTTCGCTGTCGTTCCTTGGAGCGATGGAAGCAGATCAGGCTCCAGCTTCCTGGCCTCCCAATATCTTGGAGCGGGTCGCTGAACTGGCACAAGCCGCCCGAAGATCTTGTGAATAAGGAGAAGAATCTCAGCGCCTGGGGCTACGACGTCGTCCAAATGCAAAAATCTCAAATCGCCGAGCGAGAACCCTTCATCGACACATATATACTCCCAGAATGGGGTATCTGCTATCCCGAGGAGGGTGCCATTGAAGCGCACATTGCTGCTCGCCAGCTGATAGCCGACGCAGAAGCCAAAGGCACCAACTTGATCAGAACTACAGCAAAGGGGTTTTGCAAGCGCAACGGCCGCATCAGTGGAGTTGTTTTGGCCTCTGGGGAAGAGGTGCAGGGTGATCACGTTGTTGTCGCCGCTGGCTTGGGCAGCGTGTCTCTTCTGGCAAGTGAAGAGCTGGCACTCCCGGTCACTTGCGTACCTGCCTTGCTCGTGAATTCGAAGCCTACGGACGAGAAGCTGGTGAACGGGGTTATTAACTCCAAGTATTTATACTTGCGCCAGACGTCTGATGGTGTCATCCGGGCAGGTTGCGAGTATCCAGGCGATGACCCGGGTGATGATCCGGAGCAAACGGCGCGTGATGTCTTCGCAAAGATTCAGCAGATGTTGGTTGGCGGGAGCAACCTCGAGTTCGATCACTATACTATTGGGCACAAGCCGGTCCCAAAGGATGCGCTGCCTATCATTGGACCGACCGGCCTTGATGCCCTCAGTATTGCAGTCATGCACTCTGGGGTGACGAATGCTGCCATAGTCGGAGAACTGCTCAGTAAGCAGATCTTGACGGGCGAGACTGACCCAGCGCTCGTCAACTTTCGGCTCGACCGATTTACTAGGTAGACAACGACTCTCCCTTAGGTTTGTTCTTCCGCTCGCTATTGCCTTTCCTTTCGGCGTCATTCGGAGTCGGGCTATACAGATAGATCATGTAGCTCCTCATCTTTAGGAACGGGCTTTCGGTTCATGGCACTGGCTTGTCGACTTTCTTTACCTTTCTTCCATGTCGAGTCTGATGCTTGGTATTTCCCCTGCAACCCTAGCTCCCGGGCCGCTGAACTGAATTTTCGTTTTTACGACTGCTCCAGCGTCCAAGAATAGGACATCATCGGAGAGGGCTTCCATGAAGTTTCTCCATGGCGTATTTAGTAGCTTGCAAATGATAGAGAGTCATGGGAAAGTCTTATAGACTGCCTGAATTGACCAGATTGAGCCGTAACAAGTTCGGGATAGCAAGAGTCCTATTACCTAGACTATAGACGATATTGCGCAGCTCGGGGTCTTGTGAAACACGTTCTACTGTTCAACTCTCTAACATCAGAGCTATGTCTGGGTTACCTGTTGACAACAGGGTACTGTCTATTCTATCTTGATTTACATCACATTAGATTACGTGCTAGCTCACCTATTACTAAGAATGAAACGCCTAGACCGGGAACTATGTAACTGTCACAAGCGACCCTGGTTCCGACGATGAGAGAATATCGAGAGTCAAGGGGCATCACCGGGGGTCATTCGGATACTGCTAAAATATATTGCTATTCGTTTCAAGTAACTCAGAGACATAGCTGAGCGCAGATGGGCTCCTGGATAGTTGAGATACCATAAGTCTGTACGACAATTTCGTATTTTTAAAGTAAAACATCTTGCGAAGTAAACCCATTCTTCCCAGCACTTAGCGATAGAATCAAAGGGAGAGTGGGCACTATAGTAGAGGTCCAGATAAGTATGGAGGACTTGGATGTCTTTGCTGAAAGAATCTAAAGCCCAGTAGGGAGCCAAAGAGAGTGTGGGCACAGCTGGCTGCTAGTAGATAGCGCCGGAGAGAGAATGAATCTTGTTGGACCCCTGACAAGGGATGAGTAAAAGAGGCAGAAGCGGCAGCAAAGGCTACACTGTTATTATTTCTTAGGCGGGGGCTTGGGGGGGTCAGCCCTGCAAAAGGTAATTAGCATAGACCAGTAAATATTCAAGATCAAGGTTCATACCCATTATAGGCAAGTTTCACCATGAGGTCTCCCTTACTGTTGAAGATGGGGTCCTTCATTAGGAAACTTCCTTTTGCTGGGAGGAACAATCGGTGCTGATTGGCGAGAGCATTCATCAGTCTGTCTTCCACGTTTGTGATGGCGCTCTGGATGTTTGTCCCCATCTCATCCTTGAACTCTCTCGCCACCTCATCTGCTGGAGGGTTCCAGGATAGGTCACCATCCGTCTTCTCGTCGACGTCAACGTTGTTGCTGGTGACTTTGAAGACAAGACCGCCTTCCTCGACAGATGCCATCCCAACGCTAATACTCCACGAGAGCGTGAACGTCATCAAAGAGCTGAGAGCAGCCTTGTCAGTTTGGGTCATCGTGGGTGTTGCAAAAGATCGGAGAGAGATGAGTGAAATGGTTGCAAAAGCTTGGACTTACTATTTGTTACGGCTACCAGTGTCGTGGTCAACCCGAAAAACGAATGTGGACTTTCCATTCAGCGTGAGGCTTGCGGTGCCGGCGTCAAACGAGAGGATACCACCACAAGGGTCGGTTCCTGATATTGTATTCAGTCAGTCTTTGCTTAGGTACACTTCACGATGGGACTTGCGACCTCGCCGTAGAACTTGCCTTTATTTGACCACTGCTGGATTGTTTCTGAATCATTACCGCGGTTGGGGTTCTGGCACCTTTTACTTGAGTACTGTGGTCGACCGTCCCATGACCACCTTCCAGGTCCAGAAGGGGTGAAGTTGTAGTAGCTGCTGGACGCATTCCAATCGCCGAAATGGTAACCCATGCCTCCTACGTAAGGGTGGTCCGGGTCCGTATTATCCCAGTAAAGAGTAGGCTCGTCAGGGACAGGGATCATACCAACGACCACATCCCTGAGAACGGAGAACATCCATGGCCAGAAGAGAGAGCGATTCATGACAAAGGTAGCGTCATGGGAGCTGTCGACAAATTGACCAGTGTACGAGAGTGTTTTACTCGAGGGTGACTCGAAATTGGACATCATCAGGTAGCACAAAGCATTCGTGTCCTGGTTGTTCTGATCCTGATCGTACGAGTTGGATCTCCAGGGGTAGCAATCATAGTCGATACGAGTGGGAGGGAAAGTCGGCTCGTACTTGTTCACTGCCGCCATGTCAGTCCCTTTGTAGTCCAAAGCCAATGCATTTGGGAGGTTCAACTTACAATCACTATCGGTGTCTCGCAACGCAGAATAGCCCAAGATGTTACACTTTTTTTCGTTCATTAGGTTCAACCACTTCTGAATGAATGTGTCAAAAGTGGCGTGGGCATCGGGGCTCAGATTCTTAAAGTCCTGCTCTTTGTCGCCGAAGCTGCTCAGATTCTCATCCCACTTCGTGGTGGCTGCCAGGCGTGAGAACTTGTTGACCCTCAAAATCCTTAATGGGAACTCACATGAAGCATCGATAAAAAGCTGGGCAAGAGAGAAGTTGGACTCCGGCAGCCCAGCTCTCTCTTTGAACTCTTGGTACTCGGGACCATCTTTCGTGATTTCCTTCTTTGCTGGTTGATGGTCAATGATCGTTCAATTTCAACATTGACTCGACTTACAAATCGTGACCGAAAAGGCAAAAACCCAGTCATTGACAGGCCACTCAATATGGCTATCGTCATCTGGATCGTTGGTCAGATAAAGCCACAGCTTGCCGCTTGTCATGCGAAGCATGAAGTAGAGCATCGGGTCCTTGGTGGTGACCTGCAGCTGGACCGAAGGAACTCCGATGTCTGTTTCAAGATAGTCTCCAGATCTAAATCTCTCCTCGAAATGCTTCAATGGAGAGTCATCATCATCCAACTGGGCAAGCTCCCACATATTCTTGAAGGAGTCATTGATTGTCTTTTGGGAGATGATGAGGATCTGATGGAAGGGATTGGGATCGGTTGAGTAGACGTAGCTGCTCATGATAGCGGTAGATTCAAAGAAGATGGAAAGGGATAGAGGAGTGTTTCTGGCCGGGAGTAAGCTGAATATAGAACTGCAATTGTCTTTGGGATAAGGGCGATTTGAGAGTAGCGACAACAGCACTCTTTATCTCTTTATGTATACCAACCAAGAACGAGCTCAGAAGCACCTTGATTTCGCAATGTCCGAGCAAAAACTACCAGGTCAGACAGGTATTTCAGAGAGTAGAGGACTCTGGGCCCACGGGGTTACTGCTTTCAGAAGTTTGGGCTTCTTGCAAACCTGCTGCCCCCACTTCAGCTTTCCTCCAAACTAGTAATCATGGCGATCCCTTTCCCATCGAGAGATGGTGGCTTGGTGTCAGCAATAGTCAACAATCTCAGCTGGCAGGCGGGGTTACTATGCATGACCGGTGGCAGGGGTTCTCGGAATTCCCGCGCGGGCCGACGCGTAGCCCAGGTGCAGTATGCATTACCCAGATTCGGCCAGCATGCTGAAAGTGGCGAGCTGGGGCTCATCGGCACTTGATATCTCGGTGGGGCTGTAAACTGTTTCTGCTCCTATTTGTCTAATTATTGGCTCCTCTGCCTTCGGAGAGTGGAGAGCTGAACACCTCAACGGCTGTGATATGATCCATCTTGCAATATCATACGATGCGGACTCGTAGGTTTCACAGGCCTATTTGTCATCTTCTTACTGCAAGTGGCTTGCTGAGCCTCTCGATGCTGACCGGTCATATCACAGCTGGAATTACGGGATTGGGCCATGTGTCGTTGCAAGTGCTAGGACTGCAATTCAGCTGTCCCCAAGCTTTCACTAGTGTCACATGAACGTCGCTCTTGACCGTTTGAAGATTTATTGCATGCTGAGCTCTATAAATGCTGCACGAAAACTGTCTCGGAGCGTTGCGCTGCCAGAATAGAGGCCGACATGTGGTCCAGAAGATCACTGATCGTTTCCCAAATGAGGTATTGAGGTGTCTAAGTATCTAAGGAGGGCCTCGATGGAAAGGCCAGCATGTGATATTTGTTCGTGGCAGACGTCATCTTTGGCGAGAGAGGACCGAAGGAAAGTACTGCCGAGGGTTTGTATTGTCTATATTAAGACTCTTCTGCATCTGCCGACCCAGCGTTGTCTAACCATTCACTCTCGCATAGTCTTACCACTTTTTTCTCTTTAGCCCACTTCAACTTCTTCTACTCAGTATGGTTGTCATCAAGCAGGACTCAGAGCTGATGACAAACTATGTCTCAGCCAACCCTATCCCAGCTGGGGAGCGCTTCGCAGTCTTCAGGGATGATGATGGTGAACCGGGTGTCTTTGCTCTCAGCGAAGATTTGTACCTTTACCTTGTGATGGTAATTGATGGCAAAGCCAACAAGGTCGACTTCGGAAACACCTCCGGGGTTGTGCCCGAGGGTGTCAAAGTGCAAGCCTTTGCCGTTGTCCAAGCACCAGACTCAACTCTGGACATTTGCATCGCTACTCCTGGCGCGGGAGAGACTTCGAACTTTGCTCTGCTGCACAACATCACATTGGCTGAGCTCAAGGGCTCAATTCCGAGCTCCAAGGTTATTCGTGGTAGCAACTTTCCATCCGTCCACCACATCTTCATGGTAAGTTATCCATGGCTGTATTATATCAATTATTTTATTGCGAGTCATCGCTAATCTGCCAAGACCAACAAATCAACCGATACCAAGCGCACAATGCCTTTGGCCATGGTAGCGTTCAAAAGACCTGATAGGATCGTCGACACTGAAGATCTCCGCTTCGTGCAGTTTGGCACATCAGCCACCCTTTTGGGCGGGTGGGATCTAGCTACGAATCCAAAGAAGATTCTGGATGTATCCTTGGGGACTTGTGCCTTGGGTGACGGCGCATTTGTCTTGTACCAGGGATTCACTGGCGCCTCTCATATCCAGTTTAAGTTCTTTACTGGGAGCACCATGGTTGTGGAACCTCATTGTCCGGCAGGTATGTCTCCGTCTTGCCAATATTTGAGTCCATGAAGGGCCAACTGACAGTTTTACTCCCTATAGGTGCGATCTGCATCAGTTCATATGTTGATACCAACTCGCATCAGAGCATCCTCCTCGTTGGTGGTCAGAATGTTACTGCCTTCAAAGCCAAGGAATATTGTTCTCCTAAAGGGACGGGAACTCCCATCGAGACGGGTGATCTCGTCGGCAGTATCAAAGATCTCCAGGTTTCGCAGTCTGGAGAAACACTCAGGTTCTGGTACACAACTGAGGCGGATGCAGTTCACTACTACACAACTAAAAGCACCTCACTTTCCAATGGAAAAGTGACCCCTATCCTTCCAGAGGGACAAGGCGGCCGGATATCGAGTATGATCTCACTCAAATTGGCAGATAAACACGCCGGCAGCCCAGCACTTGTCAGCAGCTTGTTATCTGTGGACGAGAACGGCAATCTTACCCTTCTGCAACAAGACTCTGCATCACAGCTATGGCAGAAGTATCCATTCTGGCATGCGTCCACTGAGAACGTCATTGAGCTCAGGGGATACATGCTTCGGATGCACGCAGTGGCCAGCAACGACAACGAATCGTCCCTTATTCCCGGGTGCTGGTTGCGCGTCAGCAGCTCTGGAGTTGTGCGGTGCATCGTCAACGGGAGACATGCTTCTCTCTCGCCCGTTCCTCAGTGGCACCAGACTGACGCCAAGGGTGTTCTGAACATCATGCTGCAAAACGACGACGCAACATGTCACCAGTTTGCAGCCGATGTATTCCGCGCTGCCAAACCAGGATCTCCCGAGACCAACTTGGAAAATCCCATCTTGGATCCATCCAGGAAGATGATCAAGAAACTAGATGGCGTCAAGACGGCTGATGATGTTGCCCAACTTCGCAAGCCGGATGGTACTCGGCTGGTGCCCAACGCCTCGCATGACGACTTGAAGGCTGCCGCCGATTCAATCTCAACGCTAGTCGATCAGGCACACAAATTTCACGAGGGCAGCCAGCAACAGTTCTCGTCATTCAGGGTGGAGAAGTTGTCGTCGGGTGTCGGAGGCGCTGTCCCATATAATGCTCAGTTTTTCTCTTTGGGTGACCTTGTTGATGATCTCGAAGGCGCTTGGAACTGGGTTGAGGAAAGGCTGAAGGATGCAGTAAAATGGGGGTGCGACTTTATCGGTAAGTTTTAACACCTCAGTGCCCCTGTGTTGGATATATCAGAGTTACTAACACTCGTGTGCAATTTCAGAGGATGTGAGCGGTCGCGTCTGGGCCTTCATCATCAAGATTGGAGACGAAGTCTTCAATTTCGCCCTCAGAACCGTATCATCGATTGTCAAAGCTATTACTTGGGTCTTCAAGAAGCTCGGCACTTTGCTCCAGGATATCATTGACTTCTTTGGCTACTTGTTCGGATGGAACGACATTCTCGATACAGCCGACAGCATCTCTGCCGGTTTCAATGTTGCTCTAGATTATGGGCAAGAGCTGCTCGACAAGTCTGAGCTGAAGATCGACTCGTGGCTCGAGGACCTCCGAAAAACCATCAAAGCCCAATTACCGGGCTTGCAGAACAACACATATGATGGCTCTCAGAAAGCGTTGAAGGAGTTTGAGCTAGCGACTACTAGCCAATCTACAGATGTCTCTGACAAAGACGAGGTGAAATCCGGTGTTGCATACAACTGGTCAACATACTATTTTACATATGGAGGGGGCACTACCAATGCCTACTTACATGACGACGACAGCCAGACCCCAGGCTCCCCTGAAAAACTGATTCTGAAGCTTTGGGATGATGTTCAGAGCGAAGTCGAAACAATCGTCAAGCTGGGTGGCAACTTGGCCAAAGAATTGCTTGATTTCTTCATCTCTGGCAAATACAACATCCAGAGCTTGATGGGAAAGATCTCAGCGGATCTTGTCGACAGTATGATAGACTCTCTCAAGATTCTGGGAGATATCCTCTTCAAGGCCCTCTCGTTGGGGATCAGCGTCGCCAGGAACGTCGCCAACAAGACCATCGACATCCCGGTGCTCGGCTGGCTGTGGAAACACGTTATTGCTGGAGGTCGGTCACTCTCACTCCTTGGTCTTTGCTCTCTAGTACTCGCCATTCCTACCACAGTCCTATACAAGGCTACGAAGAAGGTCGCTCCACCAAAGCTCAAGGGACGCCTGACCAAGGACTCCTTCCATGAGTATGTCTCAGGAACGGCCGGGGATGATCTTACCAAGGACGTTTTCAACTTTGGCCTGGCAAGTGCCTCAAGCTTGGAGCTGGTTTACGGCGAGTTTGAGACAATCGCTCTGTTGGCCGATGGAGCCTTTGAAGGAACCGGCCTGGAGGCTATTCCCATTGGTCCCATAGCAGCCCTTATGAGCGTTGTTAACTCAGCGTCGCTCACATTCGAGACGGTTGGAGGATTTCTCAGCTGGCCCGTTGAAGGCTCCCAGGGAACCGCGATGATCCGGGCAAATTCGTTTGACGTGGGAAAGTTTGCGAAGTATTCGGTAAGTATAGCACGAGTGTATCACGAAGACAGGTCTAACGGATTGCAGAAATGGGGTCTCACTGTCACCAACTTCGCTGCCAACGCGGTGGTGAAAGTTGTCGGCAAGGCAAAGAAGGCCGAGCAACCTGCAATCAAGCGATGGAAGGGCAGCGTCGCGGCAGTCATATCTGTGCCAATGCTTTGCGTGGCGTTGACCGGAGGTATCAACGATTCAATCGAAGCGAAAAGGAAGACGGCTATTATCGTGAATCATTTCATCGAGGCCTTCCTCAAGTTTGGCAAGCAGTGGGGTTTTGCGGTATCATCGTGGAACAATGAGGTTGAGAACGAAATCATGTACATTGCACTTGCGGTGAAGCAAGTCTGTACGTATGGGAGATATGGGTTCAAGATCACGGACTTTATCGTGGAGCATGTCTAGGGCGATAGCTAATAAGGGGGACATAGTTAGACCGTCGGTTTCTATGGATCTTAGGAGAGACAGAAAAGAGCGCGCGCCGTTGAAAGAGAATATTCGGCGTCACCATGAATCACGAGTTTGAATTGACCGTAGTGGGTAGATACCAACTATTGTTCGTCATGTACATGGCATGCCCATGGCCGACCTTGCTGTGTTGCCAGTACCTGACATCAAGCGATGATTCAACCTACCTAGCGGAGTACTTCCCAAGTATTTCCAGGTTTGCTGTAATTCGAAGCTCAATTTCTTCTGATTAGTTTAGCTAAGAGCTTCGGTCCCCAAATCTAGCCCCGACATAGCTCGGTGCTTTCAGTTCCGGACCTAATATGGCTAGTACGCCTCACTCGGGTTCAGACAGGCTGGTGATCAGAATGCCTGGATATTGAGGAAGGTGAACAGTAACCCTCGTAAAGAACAGCTGTGGGACAAAACTGGGTTTGAGCGCAACGAACCATCCACGGGAGAGATCCAGGACTGCGGTGCTATTGATTTACGCAGAGTCTAGTGTGAATTACTTGAACGACGACGAGGTTCCGTTGATGTAGCCGAGATATTGCCCACGCACATAGACCCGGCAATTTTGACTAAAAGAGTTTTAGTAGTGGCAAATCTCTGACCCTATGGATTGAACTTGCATGTAGCCGTCTTCTCCACCAAGATAAAATCGCTCTTTACATGAAAATCTGAGAAACACAACGCCAAGCTCAGAGAAGTGAAGCTCAGAGAAGTGAAGCCGAGAGCGAACAGGGAGAGTCAAGTGCACAGCGCTGGTCGCACAACATCATCAACAGAAGGCAGCATGCAGGAGATACCGTCGGATCCCACGTTTGAAGCACTGAAACTCGAGTCCACAGACAAGTTAATCCCAGGTACCGACATGTCCAAGCAAGTCACATTTCACGGCAAAGCGAGTACAATCGACGACGTACTCACTTAGTAAAAATTCAATAAGCAGTGAAAGTCGCAGAATCAAATCGCCCGAAGGGACTTGTGCGGGGAAAGGCACTCACGTGGCTGACGGAACGACGGAACGTCAACCCGAATATTTTTGACGACGACGAGGAGTTCAGGGAACAACTCCGGAAGGCTTCCCGACGAAGCGAAGATCGCCGTTGCTACTGGAAAATACCACTGGGCATACGCTGTGCGCTGCACGCAACAACAACTCCAATTGGAGATTCCGGGATAAACACCGGGATAAACAGCAGCATCGGAATTTGTCGATGGAATCAAACCACAGATCAGAATCATCCTCGTCGCCAAGGACGAGGATCAATCATGAAATGCAACACCTGCGGCCGCTTCGGTCACAAGCAGCCAACTGCAAGGTCAAGACAATACATTGAGATCACCCACCTCAATTGTCAGGTCATGCGCATACTCGTGGTGCCATGACTATATGATACGATACTTTGGCGATGACAGGACGCCCGTTGGAGCGATTAAGGATGAGGC
>JAPFTB010000265.1:0-35051 GCA_030779245.1 Fusarium sp. MBC 438
GGTTACGCAACATTCTCCTCTGCCACCATAAACCCAGTACGACCGGCTTATCCCTTGGGAAATACCCTAATCGTCACATGTAGCATATTATTTCATAAACTATCTATAAATTTCCTCTAATGCCCAAGTCTAATATTGAGAGCCCTGCACTTTAACGTTCTGACTAATTGCGCTTTGTCCGCTCGCGCTGCGAGTATCGTCTGGATTCACCAGCTCATGGGAAACGCGAATGTGAGTTACCAACTCGATTTCATCATCTCTTACGCCCCATTTAGCGTACTGCGATGACAGAGCTTGTCCTTTATCTGTGTTGTCATTTTGGCCTACTCCGGTAATTTTTGTGTGGACACCATAGCCGCTGAGCTGGTTCGAAGAGGAGCGGTTGGTAGATGTTTTCGATCGGATGAAGAACCTTCGAAGACCGGGGAGACACACGACGATGACGGCGGTGCTCATCTCGGCAAGAGATAAGGTGTCTAAGCACGAGGTTAGCCTGCGAATGTTGTAAAGCAAAGAACAGAGAATACGTACTGCCAGACTCGTCGTCAAGCTCAAAATTGGTCGCGTTGTATGCAATGAATCGGGAGAGGCTGACAATCAATGTAATGGCACCCAAAGAAAAAACGCCAATAAGGGCAATCTTTTGTTGCCTGCGAAGCTTCAAGTGCTTAAGCAGAAAGAAGGGGTAGAAAAAGACTATGTAGGGCCATGTTAAATAAGATACTTTCAAGTAGGTAGTAGGTGCTTTGAACATACTCAGCAAATCCGTCGAAAAGTTGAGACCCCATTGAATACAAAAAGAAGGGTACGAGTTCCACGCCGACTTCAGCTGGTTTTCGATAGACCTGATATCTGTTAGTTCAGATGATTGCAACATTCATGCCGCTTGACTTTACCAATTATCAGAGAAAGGTAGGCAAATTAAAGTGTTTGTGAGCACTGATGCGAGTAAAGCGCAACCAAGATAAATCGAGATTACGTGTAACACGCGTCTTAATGATCCCAAAAACCCGGGAATCAACTTCCAGTAAACCAAAACAATGGATATCTTGGGGAAGTAAATTCCTGTGTCGAAAAAGTACTCTGCCACCAATACTATCTGCACTCGGTCAGCGTTGTAATTCTCTTTCACACGGCTGCTACGTTACTATACCTTTAAATACTCTACTGAGTTGACAACGAGTTCGGTACCGACCGCAGGATTCTCTATGAGAATTCGAAGCGCAAGAGTCGAGCAGACAAACCATCCCAAGCTAAAAACCCAACCCAGCCACGCGAAAATGTCGGGCACGCTGAGTAGAGACTGCTTCATAAGATAATTCGCCCAGCATCGTAGAATCAGTACCACCAATGCTAAAACAAGGAGTACTGCCTGGATACCCTGAAAAATCAGTTGGTATTAGCGGAAAAGACATAAAAGGCAGGAGCACATGGATACATACAATGGAAGTATTGATATTCATTGAGGCGACCCGAGTCTTTGGGTTGACAACTTGACAGAGAAGCAGGAAAAGAAAAGAGGGACATGGTTCAGCTGCAAAAGTTGGGTAAAAAATGCACTGGGGGGCATGGCAGTATATTTAGCCATTAAACTTCGACTAATATGGACCTAACTTGGAACCGAGGGGCTCGAGCACTTGCATAAAACGTGGCAGAAATTGATAACAGAAATCAGAGGGTTAGTTTCATAATTTTGGGAGCTGAAGACCCACTCCCCCTGTAAAAATCGAAATCTACCCCCTGCAGACTCGGCATTGATCGGGGGGCTTCGGCTGATCCCTCCCGAAGCGACTTGGCGCAGATGCCAAGCGAAGTAAGTCAAGTTCTGGAAACGATCCATATACAATGGTAGTTCTTCCTCTCAAGTATAAAGACATTGATCAGGTTCGACCTGCGTTCAAATTCGTGCTTGGAAACTGCATGGCTTGGTCAAGGGCTCACACTGCATGGCTAGGGCAGCAAAACGACATGGGATTGGTGGGTGCATGCTTGAACAGTACTCCGTAATAAATAGCACAGCGCAATCCTGACATTCAGGTGTGTTATGACTGTGTTATTGTTGTTGGGTTGCTTCGAGGCCTCCACCCCCTGGCCTTCGCCCCCTGTCCTTGTGTGGCCTTTTGAACAAGCGCAATCCTGACAGCCCGTATCCGAGACCAAGTTAGTCCAAGTTTGGATTAGACCAAACCTTAGATCTCAGAATCCATGAATCGCAACTCTTGCCTGCAGATTTCGGTATTAGCGCGAGTCATGCTGTCTTATCTCGAGCTAGAGCTGTCAGAGACCTGCTTAGCTAGGTAACAGGACCGACGAGCTAACGGACGCTACGCGACCAACAGCTTACGCTATTTGAATTCAATAACTTCAGGGGCGAAAACCCACTTCGCCATAGCTAAAATTGCGGATGTTTTGCTTTACGCGGGTAACGATGGCCTCGGGTCAATATTGGGGCGGGGGGTTCCCCGGCTCTATCGGCACAAGTTGGGGTGAACGAAGCTCATGAATCCTTACGGCCTACGCATGCTCGTCGTGAGAGTTTAATTACTCTCCGGCTTGACCCATATATAACCAAGCTCCCTCCTTCTAGCTCTCTTAGAACTGTTCATCCTAGACACTCGTTACCAACAACCGCCAACATGAAGCAATCACCAGCACAGCTTCTTACTGTCCTTACCGCTTTCTTCACTGCCACCGAGGCAGTCAGCCTTCCGCCGCGAGACAAAGGAACCTGCAAACAGACCAAGGTTGCCATTCTCGGAGCCGGTGTTGCTGGTATCGCTGCAGCCCAGAACCTGACGCAAGCGAAAATCACCGATTTCCTTATTGTTGAGCACAATGACTATATCGGAGGTCGCCTACGAAGTCAGAAATTTGGCAAAAACCCCAAAACCGGCAAGCCATACACTATTGAACTGGGTGCAAACTGGGTTGAAGGTATTGGATCGCTCGAGACGCACGAGAATCCCATTTGGAAATTGGCAGAGAAGCACGGTTTAAAGACAACTTACGCCGATTACGATGCTCTCGCGACGTTTGACCACAAGGGCGCCAAAAACTGGACCGACAAAATCGCTGAGCTAGACGCCGCTTTTGAGAATGCGTCAGCCGACTCCGGCCGCATCATGCTGGATAACCTCCAGGATTTATCGGCTCGCGCTGGTCTTCGTACTGGAGGCTGGAGACCCGACAAGAACGACATGTATGCTCAGGCAGCGGATTGGTGGGGATGGGACTTTGAGGCTGCTTGGACGCCTGATGAGAGTGGTCTTGTCTTTGGCGTCGCTGGAGACAATGCTACCTTCGGCTATTTCAGCGATGTCAGCAACCTAGTTATCGACCAGCGCGGTTATAACTACTTCCTTAAGCAGGAAGCCAAGACTTTCCTCAAGGAGAACGACCCACGACTGCTCCTCAAGACCACTGTTGAGAGTATCGAGTACAGCAAGAAGGGCGTGAAAGTCGTGACCAAGGATGGCGGCTGTATAGAGGCCAGCTATGCTATCTGCACCTTCTCTCTTGGTGTGTTGCAGAAGGGGGTCATTGAGTTCAAACCCGAGCTGCCTCACTGGAAGCAGAGTGCTATTGACCAATTTGCGATGGGCACATACACCAAGATCTTCATGCAGTTCAACGAGTCATTCTGGGATACTGATGCTCAGTATCAGCTCTACGCCGATCCCATTGAGCGTGGGCGTTATCCTCTGTTTCAGCCGCTGAATGGTAAGGGTTTCCTTGAGGGATCCAACATCATCTTTGCGACAGTCACTGGCGAGCAGGCCTACCAGGTCGAGCGACAAACGAACGAGGAAACTGAAGCGCAGGTTGTGGAGGTTCTACAGTCTATGTACCCTGACAAGAAGGTTCATAAGCCTATAGCGTTCACGTACCCACGCTGGAGCACTGAACCGTAAGTTTATGAATATCCCCTATACCTAGTTTCCATTCATAACTAACATGACCTGTCTAGTTGGGCGTATGGATCCTATAGCAATTGGCCTGTAGGCATGACTCTTGAGAAGCACCAGAATATACGTGCCAACCTCCAGCGCCTCTGGTTTGCTGGCGAGGCTAATTCGGCCGAGTTCTTCGGCTTTGTCCATGGTGGATATACCGAGGGCCGCGAGATTGGTCACAGAATTGGTAGGATTATCAATGGAGAGGCCGGTGATGATGAGTTTGATATGGAGAGGTACGAGGTGCTTCATGGAACTACTCACGACGACGAGTATAACGATGAGAACGGGTGGTTGTTTCCTTACGATATTGATGGTGACAACTGATAACATGCGTGTTTCAGACACTCACAGTACATATTTCATAGTGCCCAGTGCCAAGGTCCATAGTTTTCTGTACCACACTACATTCATAATTCATTACCTTAACTCACACCCTGGGCCCGACGAGTCCCGAATGGCCCCGACAGTCCTGGCTAACTCTCAGTACGCTATCTATCCACATTCTATTGATTACTAAAACAATATGGTTGGCTCCCAGAATAGAGATTCTGGCAGACGCCTGATCTTGGGCAAAACTCGAGGTGCCAAGAATAATACAGGTGGCTGCGACCAGTATATAGGCCCTCCAGCAATGCTCCGACTTGCCGACAAAGCTCGAGGAACGAAAAGATCGAGCCACTCTTAAGGCGCAGCCGAGATTCATCCACATAGCCCATGCGGCCGGCCAATACGAGGGTAGTGTGATTCGTAGAGTGACGGCGGCGAACGTAGTAATCACGAAGGATATAAGGGATAGCAGAGATCTGCAACGATGAATTATTTTGATCCCAAGATCCACTATACGAGCTGCGTGCGTGATAAGCTTCGGCAGCTAAAAGGGCTTCCTCTGGTGAGGAAAATATCTAAGGAGTTAGCTTTTACTCTACACGCAATGGAAGTCATGCCCGGCAACCTGAAATAGAGACGAACATAGGATAATAAACCCCCAAAAGACCTTTTGCAGTTCTTCGATTGGATAGTACCAAGAGACCACCAGGAATATGGATGCCATGGGCGCTGAGATGGCTCCAAACCATACCTGCCCTTGAATAGCGGTCTTCATTCTTTGGACACCATTCGGGTGCACCGCTTTGGATTCGGACACGGACCTGAAATTGCGGAAGTATAGGACAATGACTGAAATAGTCTGAAATGCCAGTGGGATCACCGTCGCAACGGCAAAGATACTGAGCTCAAACGATGGGTCCATCTTGATAGTAGAAGTACGTCCAAAGACGAAACCAACGATTAACACACCGGTAAGGGTATAGATATAGAAGAGAAATCATGGTGGCGGGCTCCAAATGAAATGGGTTGAGACTGCGGGTGTTCATGCTAAAAGCTTGACGGTTTGCGCCGGTATTTGTGCCGAAGTGGTGTCGAGAAAGTGGGAGACGAGTGGTTGGTTGCATTGTCCGCAGGTTCTTGTACGAAGCTAAACATGCGCCAAGATGGAGATAGTGACGGATGAAGCACCTCGGACACTATTTCCGACCTGAGACCACCCTGCATGCCATTTCTTCTGGAAATTTCTTGATCCGACTCTACGGCAGAGCCTGTCCCCTTGGATGCAGCCGGACAACAGGTAGGTACATTTGCATGCACCCGTGTCAACATCCAACTCCCCATTTACCGACACGCAAGTATAAAGCTATCGACAGTACACTAGAATCACCAGAGAAACATGATAGACGCGCTCAAGATACAGCAAAGAACGTCAAAGAGCGTCGAGTCATGCAGGAGCCGAGTAGTCAACAAAGACTGAGCAGCGCTATCAAAGCATTCGGATTATCTCGACTGGCTCCAAGTGTTACTAAGGTGATGGAAGAGACGCTTTGATTATCCAATCAACTACGACTGACAGCGTAGGGAGCGCTCTCCCGGAGATAGCACCAATGATAGGCAGGACAAAATATGCGAGCGTATCCCTACTTGCATTGGTTCGTCTATGGCGTGGGGTCCTCGCGTGTCAAAATGTCTCGCGATCTGGGCCTCAACTACCTTTAATCGGTTCGCATAAGTCCTCTAAACGCCTCTACTATCCCTGCATCCGGCCTTTCCCCACTTGTTCAGCTCTGTGCTCCGTGTGCATGTTGACTCTCTTTGCGCGATCCACTCCCCCATCGCCTCTTGAAAGCTATTATGGTCTTTGCAGGGGTGTGAAAGTTGAGTCTAGGCTTTCCGGAAAAGTTCCCCTACCGCTACCCGTAGCCCGGTTTGGCGGAGACGGCTACCTCGTTGCTGTACTCAGCTGAGGCCCTGATGCAGGGCTGAAGTCAAAAGCCATCTGGATAATCTAACAAGTGGTTAGCTTAAATGCCAAGATACGCTTACCTTAATCCAGCAGCCACAACCACAGCGGATAAGAGCATAACTTTTGCCGTCTACATTTATGTCTGACGTCGAGATGACTGTCCAGGTGACTCTCTTTGTATATTACCCTAGCTGGGACCCGCGGAGCTGCCCAAGGCGGTGTAGGAAGTTTCGTAGGTGTTGTTTCCTGCCGTATCTTCGCCCGGGCTCACACAACTATGACTATAGAAGAGAATGTTGGCGACAATTAGTTCTTTAAACGAATTATCCTCGAAGATGAGACAATAATTGGCCCAAGCTAGGTTTCTCTTGCGTTTGTTCATCTGCAAGGATATGGCGGAACAGTCTGTTCTTCTAAAGATAAGAATAACCTTGTTAAAAAAAAACATCCCGCTCAGGACAAACCTGCTGGTCTCCGGCCTAGCGCTGCCCGTAAATGAAATGAATAGAAAATAAAGACATCTTACTCCAAGATCTCGAGCTTCTTACTAACCAACCGCGGGGCTAAAATGTCACGCCAAAAGTCTGACAACACCAGACCCACATCACCACCCCCCCGTCTTCACACATCATCTTCATCCTTTAATTTCTCAATAATAAGAAGTCTAATGAAGCCGAAAAGTATATCAATTTAAAGCCCTTGATCCGTAGATTAATATTTTGTATACTAACCCCTTGCCCGACGCATAGCTTTAAGCCGGCGCTCTATTGACTGCGTTAGCTTCTCGACGAGGCCCGGATCTAATATATCCTATGCTTCCTTGATCTACGACTTTATCTTTTTAGTATTAGACTGACTTTTGCCTAGCCTAGTGAATTTAGGGTGTAATCTTCGCAATTTGGACTTTAAAGCCTTCTAAAGATGCTCTATGGGGTTGAGATCGGGCGAGTGAGTCGGCCAATTGATGGGCCTGAGACCATGGAGCAGCAGCTAGTCCGTCGACTTCTTTGAAGTATGAATACGGGCATTGTCTTGCTGGAAAAGCTCGAATTCGTTAAGGAAAGGAAGAAGACCTTCTGATAGTGCCTTGATATAGCTCTAGCTTGTGTATCTGTTCCTCTTGGCCTCTGGATCCCTCGTTATGACGATGAGACTAGTCTTTTTCTTTCTAGCTATGCTAGCCTATACTATAATAGACTGACGAGCTTTTCTGTGTTGTTGAATATTGATTAGGTCTTTCCGAAGCTTCTCATTAGGTCGGCGAAAGACCTAGCCGTCTGGGTTATTCGGGGCGTTCTGAACTGTGCACTCGTCTGTAAAGCAGGCCTGCGGGAAAGTTAGCGGTAGAACCCTTTGTCTTTTAGGGCTAATTTACTAGTAAAAGCTCGTTAATCCGAGGGAGCCAATACTTAGTAAATTTAAGCCGCTCTTTTGCCTTGTCTTCTGATAGTGCGATATGTCTTTTGGACCGCTATTTGCGGCGCTAATGGCTCTGTAACCGTCGCTGGAGAGTCCTCTTGCTTATATTTAAATCGAGCTCTAGAATTAGGTCGTTCTACGTTAGGTGCCGGTGCCGGTTAATAAAAGAATTGATCCTTATAATCTGTATAGCCGTGAGCTTCTTTGGCTGCCTTTTATGAGGCTTCGAGTGGTTGTAGTGGTGTTGTTCTTAGCGCCGCTTTGTGCGATAGACCGTAGCCGGATCCGTGCCGTAGTTAATAGCGATATCCCGATATGATTTGCCCGCGTATATCTTAGCTACTATCGTAGATCTTTGCTTGGGAGTAAATTCATGGTTTCTTTGGCGATTTCTGCTTATTTCAGTGCTAAAATTGCGTGTCTTAGGTGCTATTTTGGGTGGTTATTCTGTTGTTGAGATTGAAGCCTGTGTCGCAAAGTCGCGTTATGAAGCGGGGTCAGGGCGGCGCGTTGTTAGACTTTTGGCACGTGATTTTAGTTAGCTTCTGGAACCAGCTCAACTCTCCTTCATGGTCCCATTGCCATGACAATCCAATTACATCTCCAATTTCGTCTCGTTCAAACTTGAGAAGGGCGAGTCGGTGGTTGTTCCACTCGAACATGGATTTCAACAGCCATTCATCACGTGTAGCGGGGAAGTAGCTGTAGGCATCATTCCCGTAATGTCGCAATGCCAATGTGGACTCTTGAACGCCATTGAACCGTACACAAAGCTCGGCTGTCTTGCTGTCTTGTGATACATCAAGTTTCGTTGCGTGACCTTGAAAAGTTCCGACGTACTGTTGTCTTGGAGATTCGAGAACCGTAGTGTCTCGCTGGCGCTCCCAGTCCGACAGCAAGAAATCAGTAAAGTGTCGTTGGCGGAGGCTGCTTTCCCGTCGCGCCAGAGCGAGAATGTTGACCTTCGGTTGCAAATTGAATAGAGCCTGCGTGATGATTTGCGCCGCGAATTCTGCTGCGTCTGCGTCCTGTAAACCGTTCGCGAATGTGATGATGGCGCTTTGAGTATCCGGGAAGGTATAGAAAGCAGCGGTGGATCCGCAAAACACTCCATTATGAGCGATGAGCTCCTTTTCAGGTGATTCCACACCTATAATAGAACCAAGGCCCATGCTCTCTGGGTCTTCCCGAGTCATGTCATTGTAAGACAAAAACCCAAGCATTGGGCTTGGTATAGTTGTCTTGTACCACCCCATGCAATAGACGGTATTGTCATTCAAGGATAATTCCCCCGATGATGGCCGCGTCCAGCGTCCCTTTCGGGTCTGATGGATATTAGGGAGTGCCAAATGGCGTTTCTTGGGAGAACCAGGCGCATCCATGTTTGATAACTCCATCTTTTCCGACCCGAGGATATTAGACGCCCAAGTCAGCATATCTCGCACACAACTTCGCATTCCCATAACCGCATTAGCAGCCACGTGTTCATGGTAAGTCCAAGCGTCCGACCCCAGGCGGTGGAAAGTGCCATTATCCAGTTGAGCATATGGGTATGCAACGTTGGTATCTTTCCCCAGATCGCTCCCGCGAGTAATGGTGCGGGTGAGATTCAATGGGTCTAGGACACGTGCTCGAAGGATATTCGAATACGGCTGTTGATAGACGCGCTCAAGCGCAATCGCAGCCAAGCCATAGCCCCAGTTGTTATATGACCACCAACGATTGTATCGACTGCCCTGGTGGTCGTGTGTCGGGCAAGTGTTGATGAGTTGTACAAAGTCCGCCTCTTGATGTATGAGCGTACCGTTTGGACCCAAGACCAAGAGTTGCGGAGAGCTTATGCCAGTGGAATGCCGTAGACAATCGACAAGATTTCCCTTTTCTTTAAGAAGTGGATCGGATGGCTTGAACTCGGGAATGTAATGGGAGAGAGGAGTTTTCCAGTTCAGTTTCCCCTCAGCTACCGCCACTCCGACTGTTGCCGATAAGAAGCCCTTGGAGAGGGAGCCAAGGAGATATAATGTGTCGGGATCTGCTGGTAAGCGTTCCTCGACATCTCTAAGGCCACAGCTTTCCATGAGAATCACTTCTCCCCGATGGAGGATCCCTACGGAGATGGATGGGACAGAACAAATCTCTCGGAGCTCCGCGATCTGCTCCATGGCAAGTCGTAGCCTGGATTCAAGGGCTCGAGTCGATGGATCCGCCATGATTCACCAAACAGGATCCTTGCAGCTCTAACGATGAAGATCCGGAAAGGATCACAGTATGACAGCGTCGGATAGTGCGATTTTCTGCAAAATGGAGCATGGCCGCATCAACGTAGGTCACACTGTTCATTCCAGTGTTTGATATCGCTTCGCGTCACGACCTTGATAACAAACACTCGAGGTTTCCAACGTGGCACCGCATGGTGCCGCTGGCTGGACAGATAAGACTCAACAGGCATAGTCGGGCGAAAGTGCAAGTAGATAACATGGCAACACTCATACATGATGCTATCAGCAGAATGAAGTTGGTGGTGTGTAAGTCGGCCGCAAAGGAGTACGCGTGATGCTGCTGGAGTGATGTTAGCAGCCAGCGAGTGGGATGGAACTCGTCATGTGGGTTACCTATAAAGCCAACGAACGCAGCATCCGTCAAGCCGACAATTTCATTCCTTCATCTATCACCCATCAAAGCAACAACCTTCTACGATTAACGCTGCTAACTTGGATTTGCAAATAATCACTCTTACTTCAACTCAAAACGGACCACGAATCTCGCAAAGCGACCATGACCAAACAGACCGGTGGAAGCCTTCAAGGACTTGAAAAGAAGGGCGGAAACAGCGGCGGTGGAAACAGCGGCGGCCCAGTGTCGATGGGTGGCAGCAGTGGCCCTACTGGTGCTGGTAGCATGAGTGGAGGCGGATCTGCTCTAGACGACTAACTCGAATGCCAAATCCTATGGTAGGTCAGCTAGGATGGCTCCTCGTTTCCTTTCGCGGCATTTATTAACGAGTAATTCAAGAGATAGGTATTCATCAAGCAACCGCCTATCTACGCAAAGGCTATGGTGTTGTTGTTATGAAGCGAATGGGGGTTACCGGTATAGTTACAGTACGCGCCATGGTCTGAGAACTGCCCAGGATCGCCTGTGTTTCCATCAAGCACTCCCTCAATAAACCTGCCTCCTTGTTAAACTCTGAAAACAATACTCTGTGTGTGCATTTCAAAAAGGGGCCAGCTCCAACCCTCTCCCAGTACGTAGCTGCTTCGCAACATCATGAGCCCAGCACCCTCATTATGTTCCCTTACTTTCTTCTCCCAAGGAGTATCTTCCAGTGTGACGCCTTAATCTTATGTTAAGCCGAGGGATCCAGTCGTCCCCAACAAATGCCTTCAGCCTGTTCTTGGCTCTTTCCTTGGCTTTTTTGCTGTGAATTTGAAATCCCAATGTACCCGTAGCTCGCTAATTACGGTGCCTTCAAGGCTATGACAAGTCGCAAGGATCCTTTTCACTTACTTCAAGCGGGCCTCATTGGTCAATGAATACGGCATCAGCGGCATCCGATCACGGTGCAGAGTGCCGCTGAGGACCAAAAATACGTAATGTAAATAACCAAGATGTTTTTCGACGCACCAAAGTCGGCGATGGCGACAGCCTGCTTCTGATCGCCTCGACCGACTGCTACAGGCCTCATGGTGTTACGCGTCGATCACCGAGACTTGCGGTCGATATGTGGTGACTGTTGTGCCAAGATACCGGTTTGGGAAACAAGGCGTCTGCAGGAGCATCCATCTTTGTCCACAAACTCGGCATAAACTCACAGCCTGATTAGTGACGTACCTATGGGGTTTTCAGGGTATTTTCGACCCCCCTTTTGTTTGTCAGTGCAACTTTCACTGAATCTCTTGACTTCCGGGCTATGTGATTCTGATAAATTCACTTAATCTGGCATAATTCGCTGAAATTAAATAGAGCACTAGGTCTTTTTAACTGTCGAGTTTGGCCTGTATATGTATGTTAAAGGATGTCACGTGAGCTGTAGCTTTATAATATATATACCTAGGTAGTTTACATAACTAAACGTACTTTAATACCCGATAGTATCAGAGGTTAGTCATTGCCACTACAGCCATCAGTCCATCCTCCGGCAGCCTTAACAACCTTGTTATTTCTAAAACATCTGGAATTCACCCAAATTGGCGTGTGAAAGGTAGCCTTCCATTCGTAGCCCTCCTTGGTCGGCTCATCATAGTAGTCGAACGCCCAGAACGAAGTCCCCCACCCATAGCACCCGGCCATGCTCGGAAGCATCGTCTGCTGCCCCCAATCCCAGGTGGAGAAACCGCCGCCCTCGATCTCGTATGCGCTGTGAGACCACTTGTACCAGCCCTCGCATCGCCCAACAGGCTTGTCAGGCGGCGGCCAAGGCCGGTTGCTTCGCTTCGGGTTGACCTCGAACGTCCAGTCTCCGCTGCTGCGGACGTACTGCCCGCCGTGCTTCCAGTTCATCTTGCTGTTAGTGTCGCGGCTGTGGATGAGCTTCCTCATCGAGTCGATGCACACATCGAGGTTGAAGTCAGCAACATCCTTGCCTAGTTGGATCCTGAACTGGTGGTGATCCGGCGTGCCCTGGTCGTACTCTTTTTCATAGTGCCGGCCCTTTATTTTCTGTTGATCCTTAGCGTCCTTGCAAAAGTCCTGATAGTGAGTGTCGAGGCGGTCCGCTTGGGCGTAGGCCTTGGAATTGTCGGCAGAGTAGCACTTGAACTGGTCCTTGATCTCGCAGGAAGGCGTCTCCACACCTAGCACCAGCGATCGGAGGTCGACAGCCTCGGCCATGGCGAACGAGGCTATAGTGATGTGGCCTTTCTCGTTGGGGTGGAAGTTGGCACCGATCGAGTTTGGATACCCCAAGCCCATTTTCCAGTCCCAATCGTCGTCGCCAGGACATCCAGGGGCCTTGGGTTCGGCACGGCTTAGGATGCGGCGGACAATAGCGGGAGGGTTGGGGCTGTTAAAGAAAGAGGAACTCCAGATGCTCTCCTCCAGGCGCTTCTCTCGTCTCTTTTGCTTAGCTATGAGTTCCTCGCGGAACTGAGGGTCCTCCAGCGCACGACGCTTCAGCTCTTGGTTGTCGACATCGGCGCGCCAGTTAATCCACGGGTGCGTGTCGGGCTTGATGAACTGAATATCTGGCTGTTTCTTGTCTGGATAGTCCCCGTTGCTCTTGGGGTCACACATCTGGCCACTCACGGCCTGGGATACCCAGGGGTTCCAGTCGGCGAAGCCGATCTTGTACTTGATTGTGCTGTCGTCCGCGATTTCGTTAATCGCCTGGACCGTCGCATTGTTGATGGACCTGACGAGCTTGTTGAAACGCTTCCGCCGGTCGATCGTCAACCTCTGGGCTCTGTCAAGCGGCCAGAAGTCCAGCCACCAAAATTTATCCCAAGCTTGGTGTTCGCAGTTGGCCTCCTTCTCGTTGAAGAACTCAGCGTAGCCGTTGACGACGACTATGCCGCCGTCGGCCATCTTATTGTTGAGTTCGTAGAGGATCTCCTTGACATTGCCCTTGATGATCTCGTCTACGTTCTTCTCGGCCACGGTGATGACTTTCTCGCAAGCTTCACTCTGGCCGCGCGACATCATGATGCAACTGCCGATGATGCTGGACTATGTTCGTTAGTGACTGACTGAGGTAGGAAATTGCTGTAAGAACTCACGAGACAGAGATCGTTGCCACCGGCCGTCATTAAGACCATATCCAGATTCCCTTTCAACTGCTGTGCCTGCTGATAGATCTGGCCTGTCCGGTCGCCACTGCAGGCAGGGTACTGGAAGCTCTGTACCTGGCCGCCAAGCTGACGGTTGATGATCAAGGGATACGCCATGTCGTATCTGGCGCAGAACCAGTTGCCATGTCCGCTGAACTTGAGATTGGGTAGCTGTATGTTGAGGTTCAGCTTCTCAAAGTCATATACGCTTCCGAGAGGACTACCGGAGCCAATGCCCGCGGTGTAGCTGTCGCCGATGGCGGCCCACCGCTTCACCCACGAGAAGTCCGCGGGGTTCTTGCTGTCGCGGGCGAGCTTGGGGACGGTGCTTGGTGGCTCAAAAGACTCGTGGGGGTGTCTGATGTGGGGAACATGACTTTGGGCTGTGGAAAAGAAGGCCAAGAGGCAGGATATTGTCAAAAAATTCATGGTGCCCAGATAAACCAGGTCTGGGCGGGTTGAAGTCTGCCAGAGCTGCAGTGTTGAGGGAGCGAGGAAGAAAGGGATGTGAATGGTTCTTGAAGAGAGCGGATAGGACAAGTTGCTGTTATGATAGCGATGGCTCGATCGGCCGGAATCATCACTCAACAGTCATGTCCCCGGTGACATACATGCAGGTAGAATGAAAAGGACCGACGGGTGGAGGAGGACGACGATAGTCTCCCTTTGGACTCCCTTTGGGAAAACGATGCGATAGCTGCATATCTCCTGACAATCTTGCCCCGGACCGGCAGGCGAAGAAGGACAGTCTCTCTGCGTGCTTGAATTGGGAAAAATACTGCGCTGCGTGTCTTCTGACAATCTACTTTCGGTATGCAATGCCGTCGTCGTGAGGGTTAGAGTGCTACGGTCAAGGATATTGGCTGACCTGACGGCGCTAGGTACCTACCGACCAAACAATCATGAAGATGGATGTACCGATACATGGCAGGGATGAGAGTTGGTTAACTCTATGAAGTAGGTGATGTGGGCTCACAGTTGAGCTTATCTCAGCCCCACAGGATGCATCCATGCATGCAAGACGCAACGACCGGCTAATTTGCGCAGGTACCGTCACATCATGTAGGGTGCGGGATGGACCGCATGTGTAATGGCGTCTAAGCATCGACAAAGAAAGATCTTGCCAACAGCGTCACAGAGAGAAACGACAAGAATGGGTATCTCACCTCGCCCAGCCGGATCTTGGATAGACACACACACACTCTCTCTCTTTCTCGATCTATCTTTTCTACTCGATCTTTTCTGGTTTGTTCATCTTTCTGTTCATCCCCGTCTCGTCCACCAAGTTAGACATGGCTCCCAAGCTCCGATTGCTGGCCCTCGGGCTGTGTCTGGCCCCCTTCTCAGTTGCCCTCGGCCTGAACCTGAGCACATTCGCCGGACAGGCAACGCTCTTCCGCCTACAGCACGAGGCTGCTCAAGACGACGGCCGGCTCAGGCTAGAGCCCGCGGACATAGCAGGCATCGACGAAGAAGAAGACGCGGATAAGAAATGCACCAAGGACAAGGGATGCAAGCTTGGTTGCTGCGGCCCTTTGTAAGTCAAGGTTCAACCACAGTACGACACAAGGCAGTGCAGCTCACACCAACCTCAGAGATGAACAGGGCAACGGCGTCTGCGGCCTCGGCCCCAAGTTCTGTGGCGAAGGCTGCACGTCGACTTGCCACTACAAGAGCGAGTGCGATCCCGGCTGGGGCCAAGAGTGGTCCAACGCAACAGAGTGCCCGTTGAAGGTATGTTGTAGCGAGTTTGGTTTCTGCGGCACAACGGTCGACTACTGCAAAGGCGCCACGGTCACCTCGCCGCAGTGTGCCCGCGACCAGCACTCGTCGGATAAGCGCACCATCGGGTATTACGAGGGCTGGAACTACCAACGGCCGTGTGGCAACATGGAGCCTGAGGAGATCCCGCTGGGGTATTATTCCCACATCAACTTTGCCTTTGCGCTGATCAACCCGGACACATACCGGCTGGACCCCATGGACGAAGGTACTGCGTCTAGGTACAGTCGCGTGTCGGCGCTAAAGCAAAAGCAGGACGACCTTGAGGTGTGGATTGCTATTGGGGGCTGGGCCATGAATGACCCTGGCAGGTACCGAACTGTCTTCTCAGATATGGCAAAGTCGGAGAAGGCGCAGGATGCCTTCTTCGACTCGCTGATCTCCTTTTTGAAGCAGCATAACTTTGATGGCGTAGATCTGGACTGGGAGTAGTAAGTTGAAGCCACAGTCTGCTCCTTTCCTTGATTTGCCGAACTGAAACTGTCTGGTACTGACACCTCGATAGCCCTGTTGCACAAGACCGTGGTGGTGTTGAGGAAGACTTTGAAAACTACGTCAATCTGCTTAAGAGGTTGAGGCAACGCCTGAACTCTTCTGGCAGGAAGTATGGTTTGACATTAACTCTACCTGCTTCCTATTGGTATCTCCGAGGATTCGACATTATCAACATGGAGCAGTATCTCGACTGGTTCAACATCATGACCTATGACATCCGTGAGTGACTCCTCAACCGTGGTAGTTTTGGTGTACGGACTAATGTGTAATGTATAGATGGCGTTTGGGATGGGGCAATCGAGTCCCTCGGTCCATATGCCTTTGCGCACACCAACCTCACCGAGATTCAGTTGGGTCTCGAGCTTCTTTGGCGCAACAACATCAACCCTGGGCGTGTGGTCCTTGGTCTTGGATTCTACGGCCGCAGTAAGTCATTTAATCTCCCTCGGCATCGAGCCCTGACCTAAATCCAACTTGTTAAACTGAGCCAGGCTTCACCATGAAGAGCTCCAGCTGTCTGGACGCGGGCTGCGAGTTCAAAGAGGGCGCCAAGGGTGGAGATTGCACTGGGACGCCTGGCGTGCTCTCGGCGGCCGAAATCAACAAGATAATCAAGGACGGCGCCCAGGTAAAGCTCGATAAAGAATCCGGCGTCAAGATTGTGACCTGGAACAATGACCAGTGGGTGTCGTGGGATGATGCCGAAACGCTTAAGACGAAGATTGACTATGCGAACGATCACTGTTTGGGAGGGTAGGCTGCTCCTCGCCTTACAAGGTTTTGTCTGACCGTATACTAATTGCTTGCTTCTTGTAGAACCATGGTCTGGGCTATTGATCTTGATGATGGAACATTGATCAAGGCACTAGGACAGGGCCTTTCGAGGAAAGAGTCGGATGTATTTCCGGTGCCCAAGGTTGTTAATTGCTTTGGAACGGGAGAGGAGGAGAAAGATGAGCTTTGAGGAGGATTACTTAGGTTGGTGTATTTAACTGTGCATAGGTGGGATGGAATGAATTGGAAGTACCTGGGTTTGTAGAGTTGCCGAACCCAAGTGTTTTGTCGTTATAAGTTGGCGTAAGCAGTCAGTCCCGTGTTCTTTGACATTGTGGCTGAACCTTCTCATGGAGGGGTTCATGAATCAATCATGGAAGCAGTCACTCAGAACATGACAAGAACATCTCTACCAAAGTGGACAAAATAGGACCTTAGAAGAAGCCAAATTGACGATAGATGATTCAAACTCGATTTCTACCAACGGCCAATGTGAGCTTGGCAACTATACTCGACGCCTAAACTACGAGATATAGTCTAAACCAGGCAGCCAAATGAACCATTTTAAGAGAGCTGCAGAAGAACGAAGCATCTTAAAAATAACGTCCCAATGTCCTTCAACAAAGACCCAATCTGCAGATGCAGATGCCCATTTCAGCAAAGTCCTTGCCTGGTGTCTCCCCCCTTGAGGCTTACCATACTACGCAACCTCTTGAGCGTCCCCGAAAGAAGGTTACCCTTCTCATTATGTAGCGTGCTCTTGCCCTTCGCATCAACACCGTAGAGATCCTGCAGCTTCTTGACATCAGCAGTCGACGGACCCGTCTTGATCTCAATCTTGGAGTCGTCTGAGTACAAGAGCACCGGCATCCGGTTATCCGTACCATCGTCACCAATGCCGCCAACCCCGCCTGAGCCACTGGGGTACAGCATCAGCGACTGTGGGTCAAATGATTCGTCCCAGTTCATGATCAGCCCGTCGATGGGCACCCATTCGACCGCAAAGAACTTGTGCTTCCTGGCCGTGTTGTGTTGGCGACACAGCCGGTTGATGTCGGCGACTGGGAGTTCCTCGACGCTCTTATCGAGCTCCCTGGCTAGGCTCGCCTTGGCCGTGTCAAAACCCCTGAGGTTCTCACACCTGTATTTGTTGGTGTGGAAGATACTGCCATAGTATATTGACAGCCACCCGGACTCCCTCATGTCCACCAGATCTTGCGGGCTTGTCTTCCACCACCGTGGCACCTGGTGCTCATGATACAGACCCCAGGCGTGGCCAAGCTCGTGAGCGGCATTCACATTGACGTCCAAATGCCCCACGTCTGCGCGGTCGCTTAGATGCATGATGGGCCCTTCGTACGAGGGATCCAAGGCATCCAACGCCGGGATGGCGACAGTTGAGCTCAACCTGCCCTCATTGTTGTAATGGATCACCAGACACTCTGTACGTTTCTCGTTGCACTTGGACAGAGAGATTTCATTGTAATTGAAGCCCTTCAATAGGTTCCAGTGCTGCGTGGCCGAGTGAAAGATACCCTTGAGCCTGACCTTGGCGTTGGAGTCGGCAAAGGCGTAGGTCAAAGTCCTCTTCGGCCAGAGACGCGTGTCCTTGGCCGAGTCCCCGGGAATGACGGCGACGGCGCGAGCGGCGAGCTTGGAGGGATGGACCTCCCAATGGCGGCTGCCGGCTTGTACGGAGCCAGTCAGCAGTGAGAAGGCGAGCAGGATGATGGAAAAGAGGATCATGGTTATTGAGTGTGATGATGGTGGGTGTAAGAGAGCGGTGTTGGTACTTTGTGAGTGATTTAGAGACAGAGTGTACAGCGAGGAGCTGATCGTCAAGCACCGCTGAGTTCGGACACGGAGAAGACGTAGAAGAAGAGACATGGGAAAGCAAGCAAGCAAAGAAAGGGAGGACGGTCTCGCAGTCAACTGCCTCGGCGACTGCAGCTAACTTGGTAATTTCCGTATTGCATCCTACCCTCGTCCTCACTTCATTCTATTCTGTTTCATGATGAGTGGTGACTACCCTACTCCGCCACTGGGTGTCCATCAGCTTAGCTCAGCTCTGCGGTTGCGCAAAGGAGAATGAGGCCATTCAGGGCTCCAGCCGACAACTGGCCGACAATTGACCGACATATCGCATGCATGCGCTGCACTCCCAACTGCCGAGTGTGGAAATGTGATGCGATGGTGATTGCAGTGCATCATTAACCTAGGCGGCTAGGCCCTTGTCTGTTGGGCTAAGCGAGACACCACGGCCCGTGACCACTGTAGAGCCGATTGTTAGTGGTGGTGAGTTTAGAGTTTGAAACGATGTACGATGTAGCCAGTATTCGTACTTGTACCGGTACCTGTGCCGTTCATTCCACACGTTATGCATAACACGGTAGACTAGGTGACCCTGCAGAAAACGCTCTGATGCCAAGCTCTTCTTGCAGATCACTTGAGCACCCGTTGCAGCCCATGTGGGCTTCTCGTCCAAAAGAAGACTCTTTCCGCGCTCTGTTCCCCCATTAGGTCCAAGTCTTTGCATTCAGTCGAGAGATGAAACCTTGCGGACCTACCTACCCGTGCCTATATTTCAATCATAGCGCTCACTGCATTGATACGCGGGTTGGAACCGTGAGATCAAATCAAGGCCGTTCATTACTGTGAGGCGCAGCACAGTCACAAGGTGGATTACAACCTCTCTACACAACCGAGGCTCGACTGTTCCAAATTATTCGTCTCTGACCAAGGTCAAAGGAGAAGACTCTCCGACGTCCTGCTTCCCCATCAGCTATCTTTCGCTCAGTTCTGCTACAGATTCGCCCAATTGCACTTACACTTCACTCGTTTCCATCATGGCTTTGAGCTTCTGCATACAGAGTGTCCTCGTGCTCGGGGCTTTGGTGCACCGCGCCATTGCTCAAGACCCTGCGTCCTCTGAGGTCCTCTCCACCTCGAGACTGTCTTCGACCTCAGAGCCTACCAGTGAAACATCAACCGTGGTGACCACATCCAACAACACCACTTCTACAACGTATTCTATCCGGGAACCCATCACGACCTGGAACATCACAACATCCACTACGGATGAATCATGGCCACCAAAGGCAACCCAAACCGGACAGCCCAGTGGATGCAACCGCTGGCACCTAGTCATGGCGGGTAGCACGTGCAACAACATCATCAACAGATACTCGGCCTTTATGACACGAGAGGAATTGTAAGTTTTGCGGCTCTCTTTATACGGTAAGGCTATCAGACAACTGGCTAACATCGCAACGCAGCTTCGAATGGAACCCAGAGCTGCACACCGACTGTTCCGGGCTGTTCGTCGACTACTACGTCTGCGTGGGTATACGCTCCAACGCAACAGCGGACCTTGAATGGTCTACCTCTACGCCACCTTTCACGCCGCCTCCAGAACCAACCACTCACGTGCCCACCACGGTCACATCCATCGACTCCAACTTCACGCCCGAACCAACGCACGGCGCTATGCCTGAGGACTGTGCACACTTTCACCAAGCCGCTGCCGACGAAACTTGCCGCAGCATCCTCAAGACCTATAGCTACATCACCGAGGCCCAGTTCTTCAAGTGGAACCCTGTGCTCCAGAACAACTGCGATGGCTTGTGGAAGGACACTTGGTACTGCGTCGGCCTGAAGGACCAGCGGCCCCTCCCGCCTACGGTGACGACGAAGCCCTCGTCTGTGCCAGAGAACAGTGCCAAGGACTGCAACCGGTGGTACTACACCACTGGCGGAGAAACGTGCGAGGACATCGCCATCATGTTTGGCAGCTTTGACGCCAAGGGATTCATTGCCATGAATCCCTCGGTGCTGAGCGACTGTTCCGATATTGAGGACCGTATGTGGTACTGCGTTGGCACGCCGGATACGCCATCTAATACCGTCACCCAGGCTCCCAGTCAGATAGAATCTGCGACGGGAAGGGTGACGCAGACAGGCATCTCCGAGGACTGAGGCGTATTGGCTTGTATCGAGGCAGGATACGTGCGAGTCTATCAGTGAAGCGAACGGAATTAGCCTGGCGGATTTGATTACTTGGAACACGGCTTTGGAATCGGATTGCAAGGGACTGGAGGCGAACTACTACGTCTGTGTGCGTGCTGGCGTAGTTGCTTCGTCTTCAGCTACCGCCACCACCACTGAGAACGAATCCTTAACAAGCGCGTCTAGCTAAGGCCTGTGTGTGCAACGGGCAGTGTTTTACAATTGCACGTGGCTTTTTTGTGAGATTATGTTCGCCTTAGCGAATGCTCCAACAGCTAGTTTCTTTCGTCCTCTACCATACAGCTGGTTCCAAATAAGTGTATTTTTATAATGAGGATGCGTATGCAGCTTTATGACCAAGATTACTACAGTACAGACGAGTAGTGACACTGTGCCCTGTCCATCACAATGCGTTCTTATAAAGACCCCGTGTGCCCCCCCATACCATGCGCCCCCAAATCTCTATCTTCCAATACTCGATACCCAACACCCAGCACCCAACACCCAGCACCCAACATCAGCTATTCCTGTGCCTTTATGAGGAAAACGTTCAAAACATGGGTCATCGCCAAGTTGGACGAGCTCCAGGGCAAAGATCCAACCATACCTTGTCTTCCCGACCAGCGAAAACACGCATTGACAACAGAGTGTCTTCTTGCTTCAGAGTCCCCATTCTTCAAGAAACTGCCGTACGAGATCCGACAAGGGATTCTCATGTTTGCTTTTGGCAACCGTCTGATACATATGGACCTGTCTCTCGCTCATCCCACGCGCAATGCCATCAATGCCAACCCCACGTTCTTCATCACCAACGACCACTGTGGACGGGCACGAGTCGTGTGGCCCCTGTCGCCCATTGACACCGGTAAACCCAAGCGCTGGCAGTGGAGGGGCTGCCTATGTCATCGCATTCCACCGGACTCGAGGGGTGACTTCCATGACAGGGAGAGAAATATTCCACAGCCGGGAGACGACCGGTGCTGCATGGGGTTTGGGGCCTCTTGTGACCAGTGGCCGGGCCAACTACCAGATAAGTGCTGGATTGGTATCATGGGATGGCTGTTGACTTGCCGCCAATCGTAAGTCTCTTTCTCCCATTCAGATTACGAGACAAATGGTTGCTGACCAACCTCTTGATCAGGTACGTCGAGGGCATTCAGGTGTTATATGCAACAAACACCATTCACATTGCTAGTAAGGCTCTTCTTAAGCACATTTCGAGCGTCATTTTACCTCAACGGTTAATGGCCATTTCATCAATGGAGATTTCATGGAATATCGGCGCCCACGAACATGAGGGCATTATCTTCCTAAACCAAGACGATTTGGAATCAATCCTTACGATACTGTTGGCCCACTTCCCGGCGCTCAGGTCTTTACACCTGGCACTAAAGATGCAGGTAAATATTCAACTCCCCGTCCGTCTTGGCCCCACACTCAGGGTCCTCGACTCGTTTGTCCGCAATACAAACCTGAAGTTCACCGTCTCCGTAACGAGCTCCGTCTTCAGGCAACTATACAGGACTGTACGGGGAGGAATTACTGGAGGAAACCTTCTCTTTTCGGATTACCAGCTTTGGCGACATCTTGATGGTACGTTTGAGCTGGCGCCGGAGCCGTGGACGAGTATTCCGGAATCTTATGGGGAGGGGTACTGGATTGTGCTTGGTGATAATAACGATATCAAGTTTGGTGATATTGTTCACTCTGAAGCATGTGCAGTCATAAGGGATTAAATATATGTACCTAGGTTACAGATGCGAATAGTAAAGCGTACCGGTCATACGCTTTAAGTCACAACTTTAGTCTTTATTATATGGAACTCAAAAAGGCTTGCAAAGACTCAACAATGACCTGATGGTCCTCCTCCTGGGTAAGTCCGCTCACAACAATAGCGCCAACTGGGCCCTCAACGTTCTGAATGCGAACAGGAAATCCACCACCATGAATGGCGTAATCACCAGCTGTCTCGCCAAGTTGGAATCGAGCCTTGAACTTTTCCTCATCACCCATGTCGAAAAGATTATGACCTGCCCAACTGCTCCATCCAAACCTCAGCACAAAGTTCCTCTTGCGAGCCACCCAGTTGTCGTTCTCCGGCACCGTTCCAGGTCGCGATGTGGCGTGAAAGAGCAGTTGCTTGTTGTTGGCAAGCGTAATGTTTACAACTGCAGGATCCTCGCTGATCTCTCTCAGCCGGTTCCGGATCAAGACGCCAAGCTCAAAGGCATCGTCAGCGGTGAAGTGTGGTAGCGCGAGCGACTTCTCTTGAGCCGTAATCTCGGCAAACTATTTTGGTAAGACAAAGGATGATACAAAATCGGGACGAGAAAGGACTTACGGTTTTCACGGGGCTGCTCAGCGTTTTGGATGCCATTTTGATTTCAAAAGGGATTAGAAATGAAACTGTATGTCAATGCCGATAAGAAATAAGAAGAATCTCTTTGCGCTCTCACCTACTTATACTTGTATTCATGGATGTAGGTACGTATCTCGCAATGACAACCTAGCGCTCCTCCATCTCGGTTGCACTCCGGATGTTTGTGAACCCCCACTGCCAAGATGCAGGGTAAGGTTCTCCGACACTCCCCGGCCAACACCAACGCGAAAGCGAGGTGTGATTACAAATACTCTTCAGGTCGGCATGGACGCCGGGAACTAATTCCGAGCTTGATGCGCTGGCGACTGTATGACGGGACGGAAGATGTATAGCCTCCGAGATGGGGGCTGTTGAAAGAAGCATCGATTGTCACTACATTGCACGTGGAATCTTGCGACTCACAACCTTGAAACTCGTATTGACATCAGCGCTGTCCAGACCATACATAACAAACACATTAGCTTTAAAGGCATGATGATAGTAATTTCTACCGGAGACTTGAAGAATACGTAAATCTCTAGATCCACCTTGCCAAACAACCGATATGACACAAAGACACTACTCATTCTCTCCACAATCCCCTACCCGCTAACGTTATGTTGAGACGCACGGGAACTCGTCAACCCACTTGTTCCCCGCGTCAAGTAACTTAGACTGGCTGCGTCGCCTTGTCTTGTTCCTTGCTAGCATTGTCAACGTGGGAAGCATTTCCAGCCGCAATTGCCTTTTCAGTCAAGACTCCCTCTTGAGGCAGCGATGCGTCGTCCCCATCAAAGATTCGCGCCATCTCTTCAAGGCTGTGACCCCGCGTCTCGGGGAAGGTGAAGTAGATGACTATGCCGCCGCCGGCGAGGATGAAGACGTAGAGCAGGTAATACTTCCACGCAATTGCCTCGAGTGCGATCGGGTTGATGAAGATGTTGAAGAAGACGGCTGTCGCAGTCGACACCCACATTGTAGAAAGACCACGAGCACGCAAGTCGTATTGCCAAATCTCAACTGGGTATGCCACCATCAAAGGTGTGAAAGCTAGAGAGAAGCAGCCGTACATGAGGAAAAGAAATGGAATAACTGCAGTGCCGACCGCTGCTGAACCTCCCTTCGCAAAGGTGGCAGAAAGCGCCGTGATGAGGATGTAAGAGATGAGCATGCCTGCGGTGGCGGCTAAGAAAAGAGGTCGACGTCCAACACGATCAACATTAAATGCACCAGTCAAGGCGCAGATGAGGTTCCAGATCTGGAGGAATCCGTTCACAAGAGTCTGGTTTGTAACTGTGGTGACGCCAATAGTGGTAAGCACCGGGGAGAGGTAGTAGCCTGCGACATTCTGGCCAGCCCACTGATCAAAGACTCCCAGAAAGACGGTGATGAAGGTTCTCTTGCGGTTACCAGGAGTGGCAAGCATCTGCCCATAAGAGCTGCTCTTCTGAAAATCACGTTCCATCTGGATGGTTCGCGTGATCTCCTCCAGCTCAAATGTTGCTAGAAGTGAGTTCTCGTCACCTTCTACATGATACTTGACGAGAAAGGCGCGAGCCTCGTTGTAACGTTCTTTCGAGGCCAGAAAGCGCGGGGACTCGGGCACCAGGAACAGTGCCGGGAGAACAATTACTGGGAGGAGTAGCTGTAGGACAGATGGGATGCGCCAACTCCAATTATTATCGTAATTGCGGGTACCGAACGTAGACCAAGCGGCAAGGAAGGAACCTATTGACATTGTTAGCTTATACAGGCATAGTCCTCTCTGATAGAAGCACTCACCAACATACCACCCACACATGTAGAGACTCGTAAGAACTCCACGATGGGTGGGGTATGCCGTTTCTGTCATGAGAAGAGGCACGCATCCGCCAAAAAAGGCGCTCGCAATGCCAACAACAACTCGTGAAGCAACAAACATGGATGGGTTTATAGCCCCAGTCTGCAAGCCAACGCCGAGACATAGGAAGAAGTAGCCGATAAAGATAGTTGGTTTTCGACCGAAGCGATTGGATAGGTGTGCGACGACGGGATAGAAGACTATAGAGCCAAGGTTCTGGGCACCGCTGATGAACCCGAGCCATGCCCCAGTTGGATGTTCCATGAAGGACTGCCAATGCGGAAGGGCGAGACAGCCGTTAAGCATGGTGCCGTCGTAGCCATTGCCAGAAGAAAGGAGAAAAAGACCAATGAGGCAGAAGTTGAGAAAGGCTTGATTACGTTTCTTGTACCATGGTTTGTCGTTTGGGGGCAGAACGGCAGCAAGCTCTGGCCCCACACTGTTGAAGGTTTTGGAAGTCATACTGAAGAAGTTCAAAAATGCTAAGACACTGGTTTACCAAGCTATCGAGGTTGGAGAGGTGGTTGCAGACTGTTCAGCTATATACTTCATTTTCAGCCGATGACCCCTGATGAGTGTTGAAGCCGAGGTGAGCTAACCACCTGAGAACGCGGGGAAGCTGGCCCAAAGTCCGGGGTAGCTTATCCGACAAGTAATGCTGCAAACGCTTATGGATAAAGGTTGTAGATACATGGTCTCGTGCGAGTCTGCCCATCATGGTAGCAGGGTATAGGGTTGTTGCATCACGCTACCCCAGAAAATGCTACGAAACCTTGGGGACATCATTTCCTATTCAAGATAACTACCCGAGGATTGGCCGGTTTGCTGCGAGTCATGATACCTGTTCGCGAAGTGTTGGATGTCGACGTAGTATATGCGTGGGGGGTCAACATTTGGACGGCCTGTTTTCACCTCCGCCTAAACCAATCATGTCCTCAAAATACTTGTCCTGCTCCATTAAATGCCGGTCATGCGTGTGCGGTTGTGTCACAGTGCAGTCTGCGTCGGATATCATTCGTCTTCTGTCTCTAAATTTCTCTTGTGTCACACTTCTAGTTGCAGTCGGGGGTTAGCCGCCCTGCATACCGGAAAAACGTCGGCTTTACTTTGGCTAGGACTCCATCTCTCGTTGTCCCGGGATCTAATTCCTGGCCCCTTCGCTTATTCTTACTAAAGTAGGGATTTCGTCTTTGCTACGCATGCTCCGTTACTAAACACCACTGGAGTGGGGAATCAGAATTCCCGCCTTGTTCCTAGCACTGGCCAATGAGGTGACTGCCATGCTGCACCAACTTTCGCGGAGTATCGGGATTTCTGTGAGTTACAGAGACAGCTTTCAAAAGTTTTGTCCCAAGGCTACGACTGAACTGCACACTTGACAGCTTCTTATTTATTGATTTCCCTTTGTAATTGAACCAGCTTCCTGGCTCCGATGACTTTCTTGCGTAGGCCCTTGCAAACTCGAGCCGCTTTAGGCTGTTTTCGCTTAGATGAAGTCCCCTTTAAGCAAGAGGTTTTTTCAGGTGGATAGCCGCGTAGTCTGAAGCTTTATAGGTTTTCGCGGCATGTCAAAGGCTTAAATCAGGGTCATTCTGATAGGCCTGAAGTGCAAGAATATTGGTCTCTTGATTTGACCATAGCATCTTAAGGGGTTGAGAACAACTTGATTGAACGGAAACAGGGTGGGTGAGGGATTTTTTATCCGCATGCTTATCATAAGCGCTACAGGAGATAGCCTTCTCTGCACAGCCTGCTATCTCCCCTTATCGCCAGCCATTCGACCGGCGTCCGTCCAAAGCGGAATGTAAGATAAGACAGCCTAATCCCCCTCAAGTTCACCTGGTTTTAAAAGAGATGTTGCCTAGACCAAATGCTGGCTACAAGTCATTGAATACACTCCACTGCCGTGGTTTCTCCTCGGGATGACTTATCGACCTAGGCCAGGGGCAAGAGGCTCTGGCATGCGAAGCAAAACGGGCTGTGTACCATGCAGACAACGGCGAAAGAAGTGCGACGAGTCTAGGCCGGTTTGCCTCGGCTGCGACAGAAACCATTTGATCTGCCAATGGACGACTCCGTTGGGCTCGAAGTCGTTGTCGCCAGTAAAAACTCATAATAATGAGACTTCTAAGCCATACTCAAAAGACACAGCAACGTATAACATCGAGAAATTATCATCTAAGGCAACATTTCCAGTCACAACGAACCTCAAGACGGTGCCTCTGCAATTCCGAAAGGGCACCAATCGATATCTCTTCGATCATTTTCTTCATGTCACAGCAAAGCGAATGGCCGGAAGAACATACCCCGAAAATCCGTTCCTCTCATGCAATCTCAAAATTGCTTCTCACAGCACCATAATGCAACACACGCTCCTCGCAATCAGTGCTTCCCATTTACTATACAAGAGGTCAGACATGACTGAGATGTGTGCATCTCATTACGCAGTTGTGCTGCGGGAAATGAAACATGCTTTGACACGATGGCAAGAACTTGACATTCAGGATAAGATTGCTCTGCTGGCTGCAACTTTGGCCCTGTGCTGGTTTGAGGTGAGTTTGCTTGTTGGCGATAGCAGAACTGCCGCGCTGACTTGTCGCGGACTATCGATGTAAACACCAGAGGTGCATTATATCACCATCTCAAAGCAAGCAAGGCCATGTTCCAAATGGTCAAGCAAAACCTCAAAGATCATGATCCCAGCTTGTTTGGCTTCTTGGCAGAGCAATACGCGTACCTCGCCACTGTCTCAAACATAACATTTCGCTCAGCTCATTTTGATCCCGAGATGAACCAAACCTTATCACTACCCTCACTGGGACTTCTGAATCAAGGGTCAAATTTCTACGGATGCCTTTTTGGCTGCTCTCACCCTGTGTACGAAACAATCCCTATGATATGCGACCTCGCCAAGTTACGGATCACGGAGGGAGTCGCCCCCTCACAGACATCCTTCCAGTATTACACATCTATACTTGGAAAACTACAAGCCTGGCGACCAACACAGGGGGCTTTTTCGAAGGATTTCGAATATACAGGTCAGCTGTATCGCGAAGCCTGCCATATCTTCCTCGAATCTTCCTTTCATGGCCCTTGTACTCCCAGCTCGGACCTTCATGTAGCTGTTGAACAGCGTTTGATTCATTTCTTAGGGGCCTTTTCGAAGATATCGTACGAGTCCCCATCTTGGACGACAGTAATGTGGCCAATATTGACAGCAGGATCACACATGAGGTTCCAAGAACAGCGGGATCAACTTGCGGGCATCATATTGAACTCGACCTTTGACATGAGGGCTGTTGATAACACATTATATCCATTGGGGCTACTTTGGGACAAGATGAGCTTTGATGATGGTTACTATGGATCTTATGGACTGGAAAAGGTTCTGGAAGAGCGTGGGATTACCATGTGTGTAGGATGATTTATAAATCTTGGATGACAGAATTCTTCCCAGTACCGAAGAATTATTTCCTTCATCCCACTGCCTGGCAATAGCTAGTACATATGTTACTCGACCGACTCAGTACAAGTCACGGAATGACTTCTCCCCACGCAAGTAGTCCAGAGGATGCATGGCATCAACCCATCCTAGAAACGGAGGACTCAGTCCATAGCCAATGAGCTCCAATGTATCGTCATCATAGGTCTTCAGCAGTTCCTGAGGTGGCGCAACAAGATACTGATTCTCCTCCTGCCTTAAGAAGCTCTTCGTATAGAAGCAGCTGTACATCAACCTCTCCTCATTAGTAGTGGTATTGGCCGATCCTCCGTGATAGCAGCTTGAAAGAAACAAGAATGCATCCCCTGGTTGAAGCTCGGCATAGAAAGATAGCTTCTCGTCTGGTGGTGTAGCGTGATCCCAAAGGTGAGAACCAGGGATGAAGCGGGTTGCCCCATTTGCCCGAGTTGTCTTTTTGCCAGCGACAAAATACCCCAGTCCCGTGTCATCGCCGACCTTGTACTCAGACGCCATGCGACGCTTGACGATGTGATGATGAATCATATCATCCCTATGAAGGTCCTGATCTCTGGCTCCTGGAGCAATGCTGAAAATGACCGTGTTGTTCAACTGGGGCTTGCCAACAAAAGTCTTCCATTCTGACCCAATCCAGCAGCTATGCGTAGATGTGAGGAGCTTGTTGGCGACTGTTCGAGCCAGGGCGTTTTGGGCAATGGTCTTCATGTATACAGTCGACTTGCCAGCCAAGCCCATCACCCGCTTTGTCTCTTTAGGGAAAAACTCTCCAGCCCATTCTCCATCGGTCTGGATGAACTTTCTGGTATCCTTTTCGATCGCAGCCAGGTCTTCTGCGGATACTGCGTTTCGAATGGCACACCCGCCCGCTTCAACAATGGCTTGCGTGACGTCTGCAGCATCGGCGGTCGTAGCGTTGAAGATTTTGACGGCTGGAACGGGACGAGATCGATCATCGTCATACTTGGAAACAGGGACGTAGTCCACCTGAGGTGGAGGGTTTTCAATGGTGGAAGGGGCCATGATGACTAGGATGAAATTGGGGCAATACAAAGAAGCTGAAATTGTGCCTGATAGTGTCTTAATACACCGAGATAGCTCTGTGGCTATCAGCGAAGGAACTGATTCCAATCATCCTTTTATATGTAAAGAGTATAGAGATCATAGTGATTAATCACATCCGATTCTGGGCCCCGTTCGTGCAACTTCATCTCACAAATCTTGCCCAATCACTTGACTACCATGCAGCAGACGACGGCTGCCAATCCTACCTCGGTAACTTACCATAGTTGGCTTTGTCTTATCTTGAGATAAGCGCGTCTTTCTGAACATTCTCCAACTGAGTAATTGTGGCTGAAATTAGCTTGGAAGATCCTTATCAGCATCCACCGATACGAAGAGAGATAAGCGCGTATCAGTATGATAGAACCGTCATAGCGTCCGCTTTGTTCTCATTTCCGTCTCGAAAGCCACCTGAGTTCCGTTTCTTTGTGACCCGAAGGCATCGGATTCCACTGACTCAGGTCGCATCGACCCCTAGATAAGCGCGTCTCTTAGGGAGACGACACCATATATACTAAAACAGATTCGATAGGAGCGACAATGTGTTATTTAGTTTGAAGGTATCTATAACTCCCATTAGATATCACCGAGATACACTCACACGGCGAATATTAAAAGCTCTCGAGATTCTTGTAAATGGTGACAAAATTTGAGGACAAGAAATAGAAAACTTCCAAATATTCTGCCCTACTTATTGATACACAACTTCCGCCTTCCTTCCCGCAATATGTTGAATGGCAAGTGGCTGAACTCAAGTGACCCTGAGAGGTAGTCTCTACCCAGCAGCATCTAATGTCTAAACGCAGACTATCACAAACCAGGATTATCGAATGATGTTCCCGCAACTGACTGCGCCGACACATCGCCAGTCCGCCGCAACATCGGTCCTCTCCGTATTATCGCCATGGGTTTCAACATCCCCAACAGTTGGGTCGCAATCGCCGCAAGTCTATCAACCGCTCTCGCCGCCGGCGGCACAGTCAGCCTCATCTACGGAACTTTCGTATCCTGCGTCTTCTACGCCTGTGCTGCTGTCACGCTTGCCGAATTAGCCAGTGTATACCCAACTGCTGGCGGCCAGTATCATTTCACCAGCATTCTGGCTCCTGAAAAGTACAACCGCCAGTTTTCCTATGTTTGTGGTATGATTTCCACGTTATCGTGGACTATTAATGCTGCGAGCGTGGCTCTTATTGGGAGCCAGTTGCTCGTGTCTTTTCCGCAGTTTTTTAATGGCTATGAACCTGAGCGATGGCATTTATTTCTGATCTATCAAGGACTGAACCTTTTTTCACTATTTTATAACTTGTTTCTTCTTAAGCGCACAAACTGGATCCACGATTGTGCATGTAAGTCAATATTCCCTAATAGTATACCTCTTCTAACAAAGCCACGCAGTTATCCTCACTCTATCGACGTTCTTCATTACATGCATCACATGTCTATCTCGAAGTGAAAAGCGATCCTCAGAGTGGGTATGGACGAACTTCGAGACCATGACTGGTTGGAATGATGGTGTCGCATTTATGATCAGCTTGGTGACACCCTGCTACATGTACGGCGGCCTCGACGCTGCTCTACATCTTGCTGAAGAGACCTTGAATGCGTCAAAAACGGTCCCCCAAGCTCTTATGGCAACAATAGGCATTGGTTTCCTCACCGCGTTCATGTTCGCTGTCTCCATGGCATACTGTATCACAGATCTGGAGGGCCTCCTAACTGATACGTAAGCATGCCTATATGGAGGAGTGGGAAATGACTGACCTCGATAGAATGCCCATTTTTCAGCTTTGGCGTACTGCAACACGATCAGAAGCAGCTGGAACAACATTTCTCGTTTCACTAACAGTCATCGTTATCTTTGTCCTCATCGCCATCCAGCAAACGACATCTCGACTCATCTGGGCATTCGCACGAGACCGTGGACTCTACCTGTCACACCACTTTTCTCAACTTTCACCAAAGCTCGGGGACATT
The DNA here is from genome assembly GCA_030779245.1 of Fusarium sp. MBC 438. NCBI lineage: Eukaryota > Fungi > Ascomycota > Sordariomycetes > Hypocreales > Nectriaceae > Fusarium > Fusarium sp. MBC 438. The sequence goes on from JAPFTB010000265.1 coordinate 31,206, forward strand.
CCTTCAAAAGCACTTATCTTGAACACCGTCTTAGTTTTCCTTTGTGGTTGTTTATTCTTGGCCTCGACTGCAGCTTTCAATGCCCTTGTGGGGTCGTTCCTCCTTTTGCAAATGATTTCATTTGCTTTACCAGCTGCCTTGCTTATCTACCAGAAGCGCAGCTCAACCTTTCTACCTAAAAGTCGTGGCTTTCGGGTTTCGGAGCCTGTTGGGTGGTTCTGTAACTTTGGAACCATTGTAGCGGCCGCCATTGAGCTTGGGTTCTTTGTTCTACCAGGCGCCTTGCCTGTATCAGCTGTGTCCATGAGTAGGTTGCCTTGAAATGCCCAGTACGTTCTCACATCATATGCTAACAGTGGGAAAGACTACGCCAGTGTCGTTCTGTTTGCTCTGTTACTCTTTTCGATCGTAAATTGGTTCGTCTTTGCGAAGCAGCAGTACCAAGGTCCTCGGATTGAGCTTATCCTGGACCAGACCATTTCTCCGGATGCATCCTTCGAAAATGCGAAGGCGGTCGGGGGCACTCAGTGAGAAATACGACAGATGACAACATAGGTTCCATAGTTCAAAAGACCGAGAGCCAACATAGACAATGCCATATGCCGTAAGGACGGGACGAGCTTCCACCTAGTCTTGGGCCTGCCTAATCCGCTCGCTCCACATCGCTCGTCTGTTGTTATCACCATCACCATCACCATCACCATCATCATCATCATCATATCACCACTAACCCAATCGCTCCCCAAGTCCTACTTGTTGTCTGCCTCGTAATCGTCATCACCGCCGTAGTTGATCGCCGTCGCTGCATTGGTCGGACTCGTATCGCTTGCCTATCCCAGTCGCGCTGCCCATCTGGACAAATCTTGCATGTGGTCCACGTGCTTGATATATGGCCGAATGACACCGCGCTTTCATTTCCTCGATGACCATTGGTTCTTCTCAGGGCTAGATCGTTGTTAGCGTGGGAGACAAAGGAATAAAACCTGGGTCCAATGGAGCTTGCTCGTGGATGTGGAGTGTGGCATTTGTTTGGGAAGAGGCGCACGATGATCTGGGTTGAACCAACTACCGGGTGAGAAGAAGCAAAATGCGGAACAGTCGGTACGATTTTTCCACCAATCATATTGTTACTGAAATAGCGGAAATCACTCCGGTCGCCGCGATCCATCGCGCTCGCGGTCGATGACGGTCTGCTCTAAAATCGCATTGGCGATAGTTTGTTTGGGCCAAAATGCCGTATTGCCTTCTCAGCTCGGCACGGACTGGACCGAGCCGCCGAGTTTTAGCGTTATCTCGGCATGGTATTGCTCGGGAGATATTAAGCCGGCACCCCTTGCGCCCAGAAAGAGCTCGGCATAGACTGTTGCTCTGCACGCGCGTTTTGATTAAGAGACCTAGAAGGAAAGCGTCAGCCATATCGCATCAAATGTGCGGCGACATAATGTATAGAAACGCATTAGTACTACTGACTCACCTCAGTGGGGATAACCTAGATGATTTGCAGAGCCGCCTTGTGGCCACATGCTTCCGTTATGCGCGAGAGAAGCTGGACAGCGATGGTTAGCTCGGCAACGAGCCTTCTAAACAAGACATCTATGTAATTTGACTAAGAACAGGTCAGCAAGCTTGATTTGACCCAATACGGAGACGCAATTTAGCTTCGATCATGTCTATTTCTAAGACTAGTTGTCTACCAAGTACACAAAGAGGGTTTGCTAAACCCCCATGGCGGAGTGATAACCACTGGGCGTTCTTTCCAAGGAGAAATCAGCCAGAGGGTACCACTCCGTCACCAGGGCGAGCTATCACTTCTATGGTGGGATCTCGCTGAGCATTACACCGAGCTGAGTTTTTAAGTTTCTTCCTAAAAAGATGTGCTCGTCTACTCTACCCAATAGATCCGCTAGAGACTTCGCGGCGGGGCGGGGTGGCGGAAAATGGCATGACAATTCGGAAAGAAGTCCATTAGGCGAGTCGCCCTAGTCACCCTGGTCTGGTTGCTGGAGCTGGGGGCTGACGATCACCTTACGACCATCTCGCGTGAATGTTGCAGTCGTCGGGGGTATTTCTCGGCGAACGAAGCCTACAAGCAACGAATCTACCTGAACCGGAAAGTCCGCCAATCTTTGTCGCTGCACCTGATTCTCACCTTTGCCACTCGCCTGGGTCTGAATTTATTTCCCTTTGGATCGCCATCACCACCCATTTTGTCAGATTGGAACCTGTCGAGCGCCCGTCATGCTTTCAAGCCCAATGACCACGATACTAGGCGCAGACCCGAGCTTACGGGCTAGCATCCTCAACGGTAACACGTTCCAACAAGATGCCATCTTGTCGTTTGCTGGGTGGCAGTATGCAGTCTTCTACAGCCCCAAGCCTGGCGACCTTGGCCACAAGATACTGCTAGTCCATTTGGCGAGGAGGAAGCTCCCTAACGGAGACTGGGATCATATCGTATTTGACGATTATGAGCAGACGACTGACGATGGTCACAACACGGCGCAGATGGGTATCTGTGCCGGCGATGGAACTATACACCTTTCGTTTGATCATCATTGCGATAGGTGCATGCACCCAACCCGCGCTTGGAACAAGGCCGCTGACACGGCAGCTAGATTGAAATACAGGAATTCCGTAAAGGGTCTGGCCAACAGTCCTCTGCTCTTTCATTGGAGCGCACGTTTGTTTTCACCAATCTCGGATCAACTGCCCGGACTTTCAATCAATGACTATCACTTCGACGCCTTGACGTATCCTCGGTTTGGGTTCCTTGGGGATGATATGTTCTTCTCCATTAGAAATGGTCAAGCTGGACAGGGCGATGACCTGCTATATATCTACCGAGCTGCAACGGCCTCGTATGAGTTCGTCGGAATGCATTTGAAGGGCGTAAACAACAACCCATACGTCCATGGCATGGACTGCCGATCCGGGAGGCTGCAGGTCACTTGGGTTTACCGCGGATTTGTTTACTACAAAGAATTGGACGACCCTCGTTCTTCAGTCCACAAGCAGCACGCAGGCCCGAATGGCCCGGACAACAACTACAACATCTGCTATGCTTATAGTGACGATGGCGGATATACGTGGAAGAACGGCCAAGAACAGACGATTGCACGGCTGACACGAGGCGAATCGGTGCTCCCGGACTCGCCTGGAATCGTAGCCTTCGATATCCCAAAGGGATGTGGGCTAATGAATCAGGAATCCCAGGCTGTGGATCACCACGGCGGCATACATGTGCTCAATCGCTGCATCATGGGCGGACAGACTGTCTGGATAGACTTCTACCGAGCGCCATCTGGTGAGGATACATCTGCTCATCACATGCTGAACGTCAAACTCACGCTGCAAGCAGGTTCATGGGCGAAGAGCAAGATTTGTGCAGCCCCCACCAATAGCCGAGGTAGTATTGCTGCCAGCAGAGACGGTGATATCTATGTGACTTTGCCGTATCCTACCACCCGCACGCTCAAAATCTATAAATCTTCCAAGCGCTCTGGCTTTCCCTCCTTTTCAGAAGTATGGGCTGGACAGCACTACGTAGGGGAACCACTTATTGATCGCGAGAGGCTTTTAGAAGAGGGAGTCCTCTCGGTTCTTAATCTTTATGCAGCAATGGACTCACAAGCAGAGCGAAGCGTGGTCGTCCTTGACTTTAAGCTTTAGTTAAGGAATAATATTACAAAGTCTATATATATATATTTTTCCCTGTGAGGCAATTCAAACTTTCCTAAAGGGGGCCGCGATAAGGCCTTCCTAATTAGGCCTAATTAATCTAATAGGCTAAAGATTACTTATATAGCTATTAACCTTATATAATCACCCTTAGAGCTATTATATAAG